>JANEMJ010011376.1:55287-80912 GCA_024361745.1 Cacatua alba
TCCAATTAAGTCTATTAACTGTAAAATAAAATGTTCCTTTTGTACAGACACAGCAAGGACTTACAGGTTTCTTGTCTGGTTTGTTTCTTATGTCTCATATTTCTTATGTTCACTCTTAACAAGGTTTTATAATATTGTAGATATGCAAACATTGCTTCAAAATGTTTCTACTATTAGAAATGCAGTAATTAGAGTAGAAAAATAGTAGAAATGCAGTTTCCACAGAGAAATTACATTATATGGGACCATGTAGCTTGTTTCAAGAAGATCTGTAAGGCACATTGCCTAAGATTAACGAATATCTGCAAGAGACCCCAGTATGATGATATTACAGTCACCATCCTCTTTTGTTCACAATATATATGCTTCCAACTATACAAGCCAAATGTTTTGACTATTCTTAGCAAACACTGAGAACTAGCCCTACAAAAAATGTACATATGAGGGAAAAACTTGTTTTCCTGCAGTCCCTGGCTCATCTTTTTCACCTGAAATTCAGAAGGGAAATAAACTGATAATTTCTTTAGTATTTGTTTTCACTTTTCTGCTTGTTCAGACCATGCACTCCCTCCACTGGCATTACAACTATTTAAATCCTTCAAATCACCTTCAGACTCTCTCTGCTCACAAACTTTTTGCCAAAATAAATGCACTGCTATCCACTAAGTGTAGCTAATGAGCATTTCTGAAAGAATTCAATGGATTTGAAAATGAGCTTAAAAAAAAGCCAGCTCACTGCAGCAAAAACAAACCTTTCACTTCATTCAGTTTTCCTTAAGAAGGCTTTAGTTCCACATCATTTATTTTCACACTAGCTGAATGAGTCCATGCTTCTAGGTCCTGCTGGTTTTACATGGCATCCTTTACGTTAAAGACATTGTGTATAATGTCTGTTTATCAGCAAACTTATCAGAAAGACATAATCAGTAGGAGTCAGGATATATTATTTATTAGAAAGAAAAACAGTAAATGAAAATGAATTTCTGGCAAGCTGGCACTGTAACAGGATGAAGCAGATGATGGGTTAAAAGATGTGGAGCTAGAAATAAGCTGTGATGAGAAAACACAGATTAACATCCTTGCAAATAATCTCCATGATGAAAGTGATAGCAACCTTGCATTCGATATGACCTTTCTCTTCCCTCCAGACATTAAAAAGTCATTGTTTTTTTTCTCTCTAGAGTGTAATTACCCTGGGGAAGTCTAAACTCAGCAAACGAGAATGCTCCCTGGCTGCCAGGCGTGGGTGAGCACTTCATCAGTGCCCTGGGTGCATGTCAAGGTGCAACGTGGGTGTAAAGCATCCACCCTGTATGTGCCAGCTTCTGCTAGAAAGAAACACAGGCTTATAGCAAGGAGGCTGTAATGCACTGCTATAAGTCTGCCAGGCTGGTTAACAAGGGACTGCGGAGCACACAACAGAGCAGACTTGCCTGCAATAGCTACAGAGGCAGAGTATTTCTCTCTCCATTCCCCCCCAACATTTCATCCTGAAAAAGAGAATAAGATTAAAAGTAACAGAAGAACCCCTATAATGGGGCACTGTAATTCTGATCTTATAACACTCACAACCCTCAGAAGCAATATAATTTTTAAAAGGTAAGAATAGTATGCTGAATAATTAATTGGTTGAGTAATTCCTCTATTTTATTGTTTGTGGATTGCTTTTTAAGTTTTCTAGTAAGGAGACTGTATAAAAGGACAACAAATTAAGAAAAATGAAAAATCAGAGAGATTGTGATCTGGGAACAGTCAGGAAGGAGAGAGGCAGACTCCAGCTGCTCAGAATTGTCACAACTTCACTGAACTTCATAGAAACATAGAATCATAGAATGGTTTGGGTTGGAAAGGACCTATGATCATCTACTTTCAACCCCCCTGCCATGGGCAGGGACACCTTCCACTAGACCAGGCTGCTCAAGGCCTGGAGGTATGACAGCATTACCAGAGGAGCTGCTTAAACTATTAATTAAAGGAAAGATAAAAACATCTGGTAGTTTTTTACAATAGAATAATCTTATAAGAAAGTGCAAATCTTATACAGTAGTAGGTGCTGATGATATTAATAGAACTGAGAAGTTTAAAATATCTGATTTATTAAGATAACGACAGTAACTATTCCCTAACGGAAGTAGGACTTCTGAGACAAAATATACTGAATTAAAATGTATTTCAAGTAGAAAGGTAAGGCTACCTCTCTGTAGTATAAGCAGACTGAAAATTTGGGTGAAATTAAAGTGAAGCTTTTGCACATGTCAGAATGACAGAATGATGCAAAGCCGAACACAGAAGTTAGAGATATTCACAGAAAGTAGAATGGACACCTGTGACTTGTAGATAATTCAGCTTGTTCCACATCCTACATGAAAACATTGAGCAAAATAATAGACAATGAAGTATATTGTATATTACTGAAGTATACTGTATATTATTATTATGAATGAGAAACTCATTAAACACCTCATTCCAACTCAATATACTTTGGCTTACTTTTACAACTGTCCCAAATACTGTTCCTCAGGCTGTTTTCAATCAGATCTAAGTCTGTTTGAATTGGAAATGAAACCTAAGGAGATAGAAAAATTTTCCTACAAATATTTAACCTCAGACTCAGGCAAATATTGCGTTTATTCTCCTAATTCTGAAATTCTGCTTTTAAACTATAAAGTACCATTAGCTGTGCCTCTTCTTTATAATTGTATTCTACTCAATTCTTGTGGTCTTGGCTTTCTGAAAGTTAAAACCAGGTGGTGCTTTTGACTATTTTATTTTCCTTGTTCAAAACATTTCTCAGAAGACATGTCTCTTCAGTGTAATCCCCGGCTTGCATTCTGTATTCCTTCTAAAAAGCTAACACAGCAGGATCAACACTCCTGCCATTTCTGGCCAGGAACTGAAAGCTAAAACAGCTTCTCTGGAACTAATGCCTTCTTGATTTATCCAAAGGACTTCCATGATCAGAGAAATCTATTAAAATAAAACATACTACCTATGTCAGTATAACCTAAAACATTTCTTCTCTATCTTGAGACAGACTTCATTCAAAACAGCTGTCCTTCACTGGACATCAAGGTACTTAGAGGTACTACTAAGTAGTACTACTTACTGCAGTTTCTGCCTCTCCTAGCATCCTCCTCTCAAAGGTTAGTTTACATCAACCAAAAATCTGGGGTTTGTTTTGTTTGTATTTTGGTTTTTGGGGGTTTGTTTGGTTGGTTGGTTGGTTTTTGGTTTCGGTTTTGGTTTAGAGGTTTTTTTAATCTCAATATTCTGAACTGTATCAAAAAGTTACTTGGCTGTCACTTACTTAGAAACTAATGTTTCATAACTTCAGGGTATAGCCCTGTAAGAGTTTGCTGGACTATGCCTAATGTATATAGTGTGCTGCTTTCCTGCTTATTTCTCTACAGCACATTATTAAAAAGCATATGGAAATTTTCTGGCAATTAACAGAAGCAGGCATTGCTTGGCATGTTCACATTTATAAGCAATTCATGTATTTTAAAAGAAGTTACAGTTTAATCCTGCATTCTTCTAATTTTTGCTTCTGCAGGCTTCAGCTTTGTAAAGATTTAGACACACATTTAACAACAGCAGTTAGAATTCAGCACATACTATCATGCACTTGCTAGCAATCTAGACCATTTAAAGAATAGTGAAAATAATAGAATAGTTTCCCAGGATTTTGCTATATTCTGCATGCACTTGGAAATAGAGGTACTTAACCTCTGTTGGCTCTGGGGGAGGCCAAGGCTAGTGGCTTAAGATCCCACTGCAAGGTGTCTTGCATAGAATTTGTTTTCTTTATACCTGTGTCAATTTTTTGTGTTGAAATCAGTTAGGGATTAACAGTGGTAGGTAATGGGACCTAAGGAATACCTCTCACCAAACATACTTGAAAAAGAATATATATGTATATACATACATATATACCACAACTGACAAATGCTCCTCTGCACAGACTAGAAAACATTGATCGCCTCAATCACAAATTCCATCTGATGAGCTATGCTCAATTAACTATTAGAAATTTTGAAAAGTTGGATGTAGTTTATGGAGAAATGATTCCTCTTTACAAATAAGTTTCCTATGCCCACCAATGGCTTTAACCCATTGAAAATCACTGTGTAAGCTGAATGGCTGATATTTCTCTGCCAAAAACTCACAGAGAATTTTTGGATTGATATTGAGTCATGTACACTAAGGAAGACTTATCATGATCACTAAGGAAGTGATCAATAACTTTTATTCTAGCAGAATCACAAAGAATTTTTGATTAGTTTAGAGCCAGTTGAACGGTGTTACTGTCAGACTTTGACCCTGAATTTAATATACACTCATGGAATCATGGAATCATAGAATCATAGAATAGTTAGGGTTGGAAAGGACCTTAAGATCATCTAGTTCCAACCCCCCTGCCATGGGCAGGGACACCAAACACTAAACCATATCACCCAAGGCTCTGTCCAGCCTGGCCTTGAACACCGCCAGGGATGGAGCATTCACTCAGTTTTAATCCATCACAACATTTTAGAGCAATATACATAAAAGTCTTTCCTCTTGGTAACTGGGGATACCTTTTCATGTTATTCTTTTTTGGCTGTAATATGGAGGTCTGATACTGTTTAAAATCATAGCAAGAACCAAAATCATCAAAAAGACTTTATGGTATCTGTCAGCTAGTTATTATTTCATTTCCATCATAAGATAGCATATGTTTATTTTTTGATCTTTTTTTATCTCTCCCTATTGATTAAACTATACACAAAGAAAAATGTAAACTGATGCAATCGATATTATATTTTTTGATACAGAAAAAAACATTTGGACAAATGTATCACAAATGCAGGAAAAGAAACAGAAAACTAATCATTACATAGTCACAATGTTACCAAAGGGCTTTCTCCTTTAGACGCAGAATCAATTTTCGAGACAGAAAAGTTTCTGCACAGATTTACCTAATGTTCCAGTGAGCATAGCTCATGTTCTTGGAATTTGGCTTCCTGGAAATTTCCTCCTCCAGTGTTAAGGCATATTGTTTTCTGTTCATTTTCACAGGAATGCAAAATTTGCTAAAAAGAAAAGAATTCTGCTAATTCATGTCACCAGGAGGCAGAAACAACTTTCGTATACTAGACTTGCATATTTACAGTCCCTAGCACAGTGCATAACATTGTGAATTCTTAGGACCTTTTTGAAATATGAGATATACTGATGTTTATGAATGCGTGCAAGTGGAGTAATAAGAATTGGACTTAATACCTCTTCCCCACTTGGTACACAAGAATTCTTCTGCATTAATGGTAATAATCCTTTAACCTAGAAAGAGCCTCTTGCCATGCACAGCTCCTTTATGTTTCGATTGCCCAGCAGATATAGGGAACTGATTTAGAAAAGGAAGACCTTTATAATGAATAGTTGTATTTGTAAAAATAAGGCAGCCTTCTGATGCTTGTGCTCTTCTTCAATCAGATAGAGTTAACTACAGGAACAACAAGTGATTTTATGAGCTTCTGGCTACTCCAGGGACTGAAAAACCTCATTGAAACTGCAGAGTCTCAGGGAACACTAGGAACTGTTCTGCATTGGCCCAGAGGGAAAATGAATGAGGAAACTTCATGATGCAAACCTATGAGGACCTCCTTTCTCTTGGCCTTGTCTGCACTTTCTCCCAAGGGAAGGGTGCTGATCATGCCCCTGATTTGGGGCATAAGGGTTTGGCTCTCCAACAAGTGACTGACTATAACATACAGTTTTAAAGATGGAACTGAACTGAAAAGCTGACAAGTAGCTAGAAGCACAATTTCTAAACAGCAGCTTCTTTATTTGCCATGTATTCTTTGTAGTATGCTCATCTGGGTATTATATCCTTCTGCTTCCTAGACTTTGGAAACACCGTACTGATAGAACATGTTTTAGTAAGGTGTCATGTAAAAAGGCAAATGTAAGTTCAAATCAAACGTAAGACAAAGCTCATTCAAATGCACCAGTAATAGCTAAACTTGTGTCTGTGCACTACTGAGAATTCAAGTCTGAAACACTGCACATAGCATCAGAGATGCAGCTTTGTTGAGGGTGTGAATAGACACTGACCATACCAAAGACAGCCATAAGTCAGAAGGATTTTTGTACAACCTATTTAATCACAAATACCTTTAAACATAGTTTAAAGTAAATAGTTTTCAAACTCAGCACTTAAAACTTAGCCTAGATATTAGTCTGTTGAGTACACATCTTGAAGGTTCCTGAATTTCAGAATAGGACTTTTTAAGGGCTCTGTAGGGTTTCCGGTGCATTCTAATATAGCATATTTTTTATATTTTCAAAGCAAAAACTTTTTTTTTTCCCACAAAATATCTGGGAAAAAAGTTCCCTTTCTAAACAAACCTGCTTTTAAACAACATTTTCATGAATAAAGTATCAAATAATCTTAAGAAAATATATTTGCTGTTACACAAAAGTGGTTTCTCTGACATACCCATGTAAATTTTCTGTAAATGTACGTATTTTTTGTAAGCTTTATGAAAGGAACTTGCTCTGCTAAGCGGGGGGGGGGGAAGAACCCTATTTTTTTTCTTTATGCTGATCAACTTACTGCCTTTGAGAAGTTTTCCTCACTAGAAAATACTTCTAATGCTGTCCAAGGTCAAAAAGCAATTGTCATTTGATGGGTGTTTGGTAGAATATGTAAAAAGAATCTGCAATCTCAGTTTAGTTCCCAGTCAATAAATGTCCAACACAGCTGTCACTAATTGGCATTCCTGTTGGCAGCTTCTGCAGAGAGTGCAAAGGCTAACGTACATGGAAGCTGACCTATTTTCTGACATTATTCGTAGTTCTGCAGAGCAGGCTTCTCAGTATGAGAAGGTGAACACTGGTTCTTACTGCCATTGTTGAGGCTGTAGGCTTTCTTTGAATAAATAAACTTAGTTTCCAAAGTTCCCAGTCTGGCATCTTTCATACATGCTAAAACACAGTCAAAAAGATATATTCATACAAATAGTAACTCGACGATACACTGTTTGAAACAAAACATGTTAGCACTCAAGCTGAAAAGGCTATCTCTTAATCTTCTTTCCAGAAAGCTATTTGTTAATTAACTGTTTCTTTTTCCAATAATATTGTCAAAAGGATATGAACATCTTCTGCCAAACACTAATTCTCATCCTGTTATTCAGCTGCCTGTAATTTCTAACATTGTTAACCATGCTGATTTTCCAGGTAACATTTATTGAACTTGATAAGCACTGGGCAATGCCTTTGTAGGCTAGCCCGTAATAAAGTGCTACCTACCTACAATACCCCATATGCCCATTCATTTTCTACGTTCACTTTTCTGTAATATGCAAAGTTTTCAGTACCACTGATAAGCCCGCTTATAGAAAAAACAAACAATACTCTTTTCTGCTCTTACAACAAACAATTTGCTAGCTATGCCTCAAGCAACAGCAAAATATTTATCACAGGTGAGAATAAAAGGTGAGGTGCTAGGGTTTTGAGTTGTAAATACAGTTTGCAATCATGGTATTACAGAATATTCATCCCCTAGCTTGTAAACTGAGCTAGCTTAATATGGAAAAAAATGGAATACGGAAACTGAGAGAAATTAAGTACAAAACACAGTGATGTAATTTCTTCCATGCATACTTGTAGTTTAAATTGTGACACTGTTATTTTGCTTATAAAAGAAATTTTAAACTGATCACAAAACAGTACTCATTCACCAAGCAGCTGTTGATATCACAGTCTAGAGTAAAAATTATTTTATTGAATGCAAAGGACTATATATGTTTATCATTTTTCCATCTGTTTATGAACCTGAAGGACTCACATTCATTGATTAGAAGGCTATACATCCGTGCAAACAAGAGATAGGCATTGTGCAAAAGAATGCTTCATGTTCCTTTCCAGTCCCGTTTTCTCACTTTAAAGATGCCTTTTGAAGTTAAAAAAAAAAAAAAAAAAATCCATTTCCTTTTACAAAGGATTCATTTTCACCTTTGTAAGCTTTAATTTTATACAAATCTTTCTGGCTCAGATCAGCTTCTAAATTTGGCATTTTCTTTTTCCTTTTGCTCACTAAGAAGACAAGTTTAAAACTTTCCAAGGTTTTATTAAAAGCATTTTTTTCCTGTTTATAACATAGTCTTACAGCTTTTAACGTTCATGTATGCTTTGGGCCATCAAGACTCTTTCATTGCTCTTAAAGTGCTTGTTTATTTACCCTTCCAATAGCTTGACATTTGATGTGTTGAATTTTCTCTATGGAAACACGTTAAAAGGAAATTACTCACAGTACATTACTCTTGCATATTTTTCCTTCATAAAGCATATTTTCATACACAGCATATCTCTAGATAAGGTGAAGTCCACTAGGTGCAACATACATTTAGATCCTTTTAACCACAGTCATACCACATGGCAATATTCAACATATCAAACCAGCTGCAATAAGCTTGATAACTTTTTCTATCCAGAAGGGAGGAATGAAATACATGCCAAACCACAGCACGTGTGCTTTTTCCTCTTTGATAGGTTTTATAACTATTTTATCAGGTTGCATGAAAGTTATGAAAGCAAACAAAAAGCCAGCTATCCTTCATCGTATGAGTAGGTATGAAAAAACTGAGCTTCATTTAAGCATGAAAATTCTCAATCCAGAATATTTTATGTGTACCAATTATAAGGATTTATTATAAGGACTTACATATCACAAACTGTATGTCTGGTCATCTTTCCCGTGATGTACCTGTTAAGAAAGATTTATAAAAGTATCATGCAGAGTAACTAAGCATTTGCATACATGCTTCCTATCTTTCTGTCTCTCTCTCTCTTTTTCCTTCAAAGCTAAGAGATTATGTAGTGCTCCATGACAACAGCAAGCTGCTATAATTATAGGCAGATGTCACAGAGGAGACAGTGAGACAATTAGACAGGAAAAGGGATGACACCAACATTTTCAAAGGGCAAATTCCATGTACCCCATCTAGGTCTGTCATTTGCCCTTAATATTTTGAACTGCTTGAGGTTTTTTTCTTATGGTTTTCTCAAACTTTCCAGTTTATTTCCTTTCAATGGTTGCAGCTACTACAGTAATCTTCCATCACATCCATACTTCTGCTCCAAATATGGTTTTCAATAAGGAAAACAGGGTCTGGTCTCTTCTCTGCAAATCCATGTGTTCCCATTGCAGAGGTATAGCCCAGGACCTTCTGCTTTTCTTTTGCTGATATACCAGCTGAAGTGTTATTCTTTTCCTTACTGCACTCATTACCTCTAATTTTTTTCTGATGGCCAGGTTTGTCCACTGTTTTAGATGCATAATCACTGGTATCTTCTCAACCATTTAACTTATATTGGAAATTGCCAGAAGCCTTGCTTACACAATGAGTTGCACAGCTTAACCTACAGTATAATTTTAAATAATTTTCCTCATGTCCATGTAAGTGTAAACCAGACTCAGATTCCTCCTACCTGTCTTTACAGTTCTTGCAGGTTCTGCATCACTATCTGGTAATGTTGATTTCTCCCCGGTGGTTGAAGAAGGTATTTAGACATCCATCTAGGTCTATTAGCTTGCAAAAGTAAGACAGGAAAATACAAACATCTCATTAGTGTGAGACTAGTTTATTTCCACTGAATTTAAACCAGCTTCTAAAATTAATTTTGGCCTCCTTACCAAGGGTTTGTACCAGATTTATAAAAACAGTTTTAAAAAATAACGCACATTGCTGTAGCTTTACAGACCAACAAGGCAAACCTAAAAGTATTTCTTAACACATTTCAGAGAAATTAAAATTAGGGAGCAAGGAAAAAATATTTCTGACATTCTGATAAAATACATTTATTGCACTTTAACACTACTGATTTCAATACTATAACAAAACAAGCCTCTTTCTTAGGCTTTGAAATATGTTCTTTCACACTGAAAGGACAATACACAACTTTAAAAAATAGACATCTGCCTATTTTCAACATTGTTCTTCTTATTTGAAAGTAAACCTACTCCAGTCATTCAAAGGATTTGCTTTTTAAACAGACTCTCCTGCTGTAGCATTGAAAAGGCTTGGATTATAGATGAAAGTGTCCTAGTCTCACATTGATATTACTAAAGTCGATGAGTGTTGTAGTTTAAGCCTAGCTGGTAACTCAGAACCACGCAGCTGCTTGCTCAATTCCCCCCTTTCTTCTCCCCCTGCTCCTGGAGGGATGGGGAGGAGAATCAAAATAATGTCAATACCATGGATTGAGAAAAGAACAGTCCAGTAACTAAGGTATAATACAAAACTACTACTGATACCACCAATAATAATAATGACAAGGGAAATTACAAGGGGAAATAATAAAATTGCTTACCACCCACCAACTGATACCCAGCCCGACCCAAGCAGTGATCTGGGCCTTCCGGGTAACTCCTGGATGAGATGACTGATGGTAGAAATACGCTAACTTGAGTTCTAGACATCCAAGACTGATGCTGATCCATCAAGCCCATTCAAAACACTAGTCCTTCTGCTAGTGGCAGGTAGAATATGGCACCATGATCTGAATGCACTTTGGTGAGTATTAATAAAGCAGGTGTAGGAGCAAAACATACAGAAACATTCACATGGCTTATTGGAAACCATATGAAATAGGTATTACAGTGAAATGAAGCATTACCCAGGCTATTAGAGATTAGACACATGAATTTCCTGCAATTTATAGTAATAACTTGCAGATATGCCACTCATAATATGTTTCTGTAGATCTTATAAGTTCAGCAGGGTTGGGTCTGGTTAGCAACAGAAGCAGAAATCTCAAATTAGTATTATGCGTACACCATGAAGCAATGCTGACAAGTCTGTCAATGACTCTTCCCTTAGAATCTGTAATGACACAAGATCTCTCAGCACGTAATGTGCCATCATGCTCAATTGGTAACACCTGAAGGAGAGAAATTTTAATTCATATAATTAAATTTGGTTTTCCTGGCTCGGTTTCAACTGGATTTTCCTTCATACCCTGCCCTCTGAAGAACTCTTGTGAAGTTCTGGAACACATTATTGCAGTGGTTGCAGTGCTTCACCTGAGAGGTGGCCTCAACATCTGCAGGCACTCTGCATTCATTCACTGCTTTCCATCAACAGGCAGGTGTTTAGCCATCTCCAGCAAAGGAGGGTTTCATCATGTGTAAAGGTTTCTTGGGAAGACAAATGCCAGAACTCTGAATATACCATTCCGTTTTTCCTCCTCATCCTATCCCTGAGCTTTCATTGCTGAGCATGATGTCATATGGCATGGGATATCCCTTCAGTCAGTTGGGGTCAGCTGTCCCAGCTGTGTCCCCTCCCAAGTTCTTGTGCACCCCCAGTCTGCTTGCTGGTGGGGTGGGCAGCAGAGAAGGCCTCGACACTGTTTAAACACTGATATTTAGCTATAACTAAAATATCTCTGTGTTACCAGCATTGGTTTTGGCACATACCAGCTAACATGAGGAAAATCATCTCTATCTCAGCCAATATCAGTACACACATTTAAGGAGAACTGTTGATATGTAAAGTTATTCAGGGAGAGCCAGAAGAATGGTTGGAGGATTGGAAACAATATTTTACAATGAATAACTTGGCGAGATCAATATACCTGGTTTAAGAGAAAGTTAGTGTCCCAGTTACAGCCATAAAAGCATTGATATAGAACATTTTTCAAGACAGGATTCTTTGTCAGAGAAACCTGCAGTACCAGAACAACTATTGGATGGTAAAGTTAGACAAATTCAGCTTAGGAAAAAGTTGGAGACTTGTTTGAAGCACTTTTTTTCTTTGAAGCTAATTTATTGGAGTTTTGTTTTGTTAACAATTATAAGAGCCTACGTGGAGAAGATATATCGCTGAAAGCCATACTCTAGTTCAAAGTAGAGAAGGCCCACAACACAAGTGATAGAGGAGGTCAAATTAAATTATCAAAGTGATCCTTCTGGCATTATGGAACTGTCATCTTAGATTCAATCTTTTTGCAACTGAAGTTTCAGAAATGTCTAATATCAATGTTAAAGAAGAAAATATGAAAATCTAAGCTTTACTTACCTGCAAATTTACAATCCAGAGCCAAAGAACACATGGCTGTGACTCTTATGCTTTGTTCATGAGCCAGAGGCAGACATGAACACCTACACAGAACATATTTTTAGGAGGGCTTTTTATTTGTTAGTGTGCAATTATCTAAAAAGACCTTTCTGTAGATGGTTTTGCCTATCAGCAGATCAATAGTGTTTCTAGCTATTTTAAGAAGAATTCAAAATAGCAACCACAAGCTACAATGCAAAACCATATTAGGAAAGGAAAGAGAGAGGAAACAATATGTTTTCAATGCAATAACAAAAGCCATATCCTGTTTTTTTGATCTGCTTAACCTACACTGTAAAACCAAAAGGTTGTGAAGGTTCTAAAGACAGGCATAAAGTTGATTATATTCACTACTGGAGTTTTATATCTAAATAAAAGATGCAGATTTTTCTAAGAGTAGTGACAGCAGTAAAGAACACATAATCAAATAATAGTTTAAGTGCGCTAATTTTTAAGGCAACAGAAGCTATGTTCCACCTCAAGATATAAATCTAACCCAAAAATTGCCTCTGAACCAAAGAATGTTCAGTGGTAGTTTATTTTGTATGAATCACCTTAAAAGATGTAAAGTGATATTGTACATGTAGGTATCTACCTGTGTGGTAGAGATGTTTCAGGGCCCTAGAAATTCCCAAGACATTGAGGTTATTGACTGGCATCTGGCTGCCCCATGTCTCGCATAGATTCACATCTGGCAGTCCAACATGGATGTACCAAACTTTTTTCATATAGCAACTGAAATAATTGCAGAAGCCTAGGTGAAATCACAAGATTACATTACTGTTGCTGGAGACCTAGTATGCTGTTCAGCCATCTAAACCTAGACAGGTAGTATCATTTGACATTCTGCAGAGTACCTTAGTCACCTGTACAGTGTAAGCAGATATGATACTGGGGAGGTTTGGAACACCAAAGCTGGTACCAGCTGCCTCAGTTTGGACTGAATCAAGTGCCTTGTCAGTACAATAAGTAAGAAAATCCCTTTGATAAATTGTTAGGAGTAGAATTCAGTTCAATGTCAAGACACGTAAATTTAAGTGTGTACATGTAGGTATATGCTGCCATAGCAAATGTTAGAGTTCCCATTACTGTCAGTGGAATCTAGTCAAGGCAGTCAGTGGTACACCTACATACAGACCTTGTTCTTGAACTGAATCTTGCCTCTTCTGAGTCTCAATTTAGTTGCTTAAGTACAGGTATTTGTGATGACCCACATATCTCACACAGGTTCCAGCTGCCATGCTGGATGGGCTCAGTAGTGCTATAGGTCCTGTTTTGTATCTCACAACATCAGATGGACAGCTTAAACAGCACAAGGCTTCTGGTTTTAGGTAGCTGAACCAGATCTAAATGTTTCTTTTAAGGTGACTTGAACCACCTGATGCTTGAAACACCAGAGTGGGAAATTTGCATCTCTTTAGAAGTATCAGCCTCAAAAGCATGAAAGAAATTCCAGAATAATATTTCCTTCAGAATTTACAGGTTCATTCAGGACACAGTGATTCAAAAAGCTTATTTGATTTCAATAAAATTCTGACACCAGATCAAATTCAAATAAAATTCTTGATGATTTTCTGCCAGCAGGCTCCATTTGCGGGACCCACCACGCACTCCCACAGCACAGCCAAGGAGCCATCCCTTTTCACTGACAGTGTTAATATCATCTGCTTTCATTAAAAAAAATCAGACTGCAACCAAGATTCAAAATATGGAAACCCTTCAGGAAACACAACTACCTTTCTTCATGCAGTTCTGTTCAGCACCTTGTAGGAATACAACCCAGTAACAGTCAGAGCGTGTTTGAGTTCTGCTATTTCCTGTCCATCTTGGGTTACTGTCACAAAAGAAATGGATGATAGACAAATCTGCCTGCAAAAATAGGCTAGAAATAGGCATTCTCAAGGGATTTCTCACATCTTTGGCTTCCCTTCAGGCTGGAAATACCACGAAAGCAACCTTCTGGTAGCATTTGTGTTTCAGCACATCTGTTTTTATGGCCCACTGGAACCAGGAAGTTTAGAGCACATGAAAATGAAAAATCACCTCAAGAAAGTTAACCAAAGCATCAGAGGTCCAATTAAAGTCTTAAGAAAGATTCAATTCCATTGTTATTTTAGCCTATGTGCACGTCCACCCCTAAATACTGGGACTGTTGCTTGAAACCTCTGTAAAATAAATATGTAAGTGCATAGTACAGAACTGAGGGGCTCAAAATAATTTTCAAATGCTACTTTTTGATAATGCTTAGTAGGTCATCATCACCTTCTATTTATAGATAGCAGAACTAGATTTGAAATAATAGATAGCACTCCCAAATCAGTTATAGGATCAGTAGCAATGAGGATATTACAGCCCAGAGGTTTCACTTCTACTGCCCCCCTAACCCTTAATTATATTCTTTCTGCTACCAGCCATTATTCAGCTTCTCTTTTGTCATATTTTCTTTCCCCTTCATTTTCTGCTCACACTTTTTAGTAGGAAAACACTTCCTGAAGATTGTAGTGTAAATAAAACTGTGGAAAAGAAAAAAAATTCATTAAGGTAACCTTACACTCTTACAAGATGCCTGGCATAAGAAAATATTTAATTTACAAATAGCTCCAAGTATTTAATAGACCATTATATCGGTACAGAGGTGTAGGAAATTTAACCAGATATGTACGTATTTATTGTCTACTAATTGAGATCATTGCTTTCAAAATTCTGGATTTGCAGATTTTCAATTACTTGCAGGAATCTATATACAGTATAAAGGACAGTCATTTGTAGTAAAGGATGTGGCCCCAAAGAAGAAAACCTGAAAGGAGTAAAGTCTGTGGTATATTTTCAGGATTTTTAACAGTACCTATGTTTTCTGATTAAAGAATTGTGTTGCATATTTCAGTCATATACGTCCACCTTTGGAGAAAGATTTTAAGGAGCAGAGATCCTCAAAAACTTTGTTAATTTCTTTTTAGGACAACTATAATGAAGTCCTAAAGCATGATCATAACCCTTTAAGACATTACAGTGCCTAAATTAATTCTTCTCCTCCCATAACCAAGAAGCTAAAGGCTTTACACTAAGCCAACTCCTTTTTTCTCTCGGATAAAAGAGAATCCACAAAAATATTCTCTGGGTCACCTCACTGCCTACTGCCCATTATACCCACATATGGGACTCATTATGGGTGCAGAACAGAATCTTGGGATTGTACAAGGCTTATTATGGGATGAGGAACCACTGGTGGGAAAAGGGAGGGATCAAGGTTTATGGAGGAACAAGCAAGGGAAAATAGATGAGGGGCTAAAAGGAGACAGTCACATATAAACAGGGGCTGGTCAAGACATTTGTCAGGCCACATGATTGTGCAGACATGTGCCTGACCAGTGCAGCCTGTCCTGTCTTCTCATTAAACTCCATTTCTACTTTCCTGGTTAGGGAGACTCTATTCTGCATGCATATGTGAGATCTGGGGGACAGCTACTGAAGCAGTCATAAGTCTAAGCTGGATACTAGAGAAACTAGAGGGCCGAAAGTTGCCTACTGGAGGGACCAAGAGGTCCAAACCAATGACTGAGGAGATTGTGCGTCTAGGTGGGTTGGTTGAGAGACCCACCCATTTGACTAAGTATATCTTTGAGGCCAGTTATGGAAGAGATCCAGCGTGCTGGTGTGTAAGGCAGTCTGTAGTGGCAGTTGGAGAAGGGCTGTGGCCCCCAGCTATAGAGAAGCCCATGGTACACGAATGTGGATGCCGATGTGTGTGTAGGCATGTGAGGTAACTGGAGGGCCAGGAAAGCCAGGGCCAGGAACTGGGCAGACAAATGTCTAAGCCATTTACTGGGGGCATCCGTATTGTACATGTATACAAGTACAGATATATGTACATTTCCTACTAATTGGAAGAGGGGAGATAGGATTAGGCTGCATGTGCCATTTATGTTTGTGCCAGTGTTTCTGTATGTTAAATTGTGCACCCAGATATGTATGTATACATGTGCTGTACACACGTGTGCTTGTGTGTGTACCTATTGGAAATGCATGACCAGGTCCAGCAGCACTACAGAAGGGATAATTGTGACATATGCAGTACTCTCTGTTAAACTGAGATATGCAGCTTTTTATAGAGAAAAATGTTACTGTGTAGTTGTACAACATCAATCTGCTTAAATACTTTTTCTAATAAAGGAATATATTCAGGAAAAGAAAGTACTTTCTTTTTTGCAAATTTCTATGTTTTCGAGACCTGGTCTCCGGTAATCTCAGACTCTTCCAAGCCCATGGATGCACTGCCCAGACCAGTAGCACCCTGTAATCTGAGACAGGGCATTGGCTTCTATGCCAGTAAACTGAGAAGTACGCAGTGGTGTTACAACTAATATAGGAGGCAGGATGCAGGTATCATTCCTCTTTTCATATTTGCTCTCCCCCATCAATAGCAAGATATCTTTCATCTTCTGCATGTTTGTTAAATTAGTTTAACTAACACAAAACAATAGGTCAGTTTCTCTTAAATGGTTTAAAATGCAAAAATAGTTTTTCATTTGACACACAAAACAAAAAGAGTCAATTATCAGGCATAATGTGTTTATTATCACTTACAAAAATTATTGGTATAGTGGATAGGGCTTTGATAGACAAGGGCCATTAGGTGTGGTACCATTTTATTGTCTGTCAATATGCTTAGTGAACATATAAACAACCCAACGAGCTTGTAGCATATGGTTGTGCAACTAGGTAGAAACACCAGGCTAAGCTTTCTCACACTGGTAGTGAGTAAGTGGAGCTGAGAGTTGTGACAGGGTATGTAAATAGCCCTAGGAGAACAAAATGGGGCTGAGTGATTGTGCAGGGTACTGGAACACAGTTTTGTGCTGAATCTTAAAGACTTCAAATATAAGAAGTAAAGCTGCAATAATACAAATTAAAGAAAATAAGAGTCATAGCTGGAAAAAGATCTAACAATTACATCTTGGATACATAACTTCAAATATGACTTTCCAAAAAGGTTGAATACAGTATAGAAGGCAAATTTATATTGTCCCTTGGAAAGTGGAAAAAGTGTTCCAATATATTTTTCCACCTTGCATGTGTGTTTATGCATGAGTATTTAGATTTAGAATTATCTTCAATGCATTATTTCTCAGCTTTCGTTTCAAGATATTTTTTTAATTCTCAGATGGAACACGCAGAGTTTACATTATTCTAGCAGGATGGGCCAAAATGTTCCCCCCCAGATGACAAAATATGAGGTGTTTGGAAGTGCTTTCTTTATGATATTCTGTTTTACTGTGTACATTGACTCTGGCTAATACCTTTCTCTTTCATTTTATTTTGTAACCTGTCCAACTGGAAATGTTGCCTGTTCTCCCACCGAGAAAGTAAAGGTTCCTATAAGAAAACTGCTGTGTAAAAAAGATTTTGACCACTGCATCTACATACTTGTTGCACCTTAGGACTAACAGTAACTTGCAAAGATAGAAATGTGAAGATACATTAGCAGGAAGAAAGGGACAAAGATACGTAAGCAGTAAGGATGAGGTTAAGACAGAAGCTGAGAGAAGAGGGTGATGAGGAAAAAAATAAGTCTTTAATGCAGCTCACTGTGCCTCCAAAGGCTGTGAAACCTAATATATGTAATACTTTTGCTGCAGACAGTTTAAGTGAGGATAGCACTGTGGTGAAGTTACAGTGTTCCTACTTGTATGCCTCTGCATAACCACGTAATATCAATGCCCGATTTTCTGTTGTGCACAGAAGGGTAATCCAAGTGCTCTGCCAATTTTTCAGTATTGCCTCCCCATTCAGCATGTCCTTGTTGAAGTTACTTGCTGTGCACTATTCTCTGCACTGGAGTTGCAGAGCGCAGGATTTTTTTAAGTGGCCGGGTAGATTGTGTGGCTGGATTTGTTGCAGTCAGGTTTAGAAGTCTAAAGCTTAGATGATTATATTCAAACTAATTTTATAGACTCTTATTCTACATAATGACAAAAAAAACCCTGCATCTACTAAGCGATTCATCTGACTTTAAAATCAATGCACTTAGTTATGGCATAGAATTGACTGGGGTTTTTTCTGTTTAATTGTAAAGATATTCAGATCTAAGAATAAACTGAAAGATCTTTAAACTGCAATAAGGGAAATCCTATCCTCAGTATCTTGAAAAACATCAAATATGAACTTCGTAAAATATATCTGTTTTCCCTTACTGTGACTTACCTTTTTTTTTTTCTGCTGCTTATGAGGGATTTTGACCAAGATGAATGACTTCAAGAATTTTTATCTCCAGACTGCTGCTATGTTTATTTCTGTAGTTTCTGTGCAATAGCATATGTCCTTTTATTTGCCATTGCATTTTTTGTAACTTGTGAAAGATATTCCATCCACAGTCTGAACACTGTGTCATTGACACAAGTACTGCTAAAGTTATGGCATGAACAACTTGCTTCCTCTGTTTGGTTTCATACTCTTACATCTTAATGCCAGTTTCGGCTTTAACGAACATTTCTAAATTACTTAAATTAAAGTGGCCGCATTTCTCTCCTTTTACTTATTCTATATTACAGTTGAAAAGAATACACCAATCTGCTCTCCCAGCACATGTTTCTCAGTCATCCTATACTGTTTTGTTTTGTTTTTTTTCCCTTACTCTCCCTTCTCCCAGGCACATTACCTTTCTAATAGTTGCTAATCTCAGGTGCCCAAGCCTTTGCTACATACCTCCCTTTTAAAGATATGTATGACTGTTTTCTTGCTATTGCATTCAACCTCCTGATCAACCTAATTTTTGACCACACCTCTTTGTTTTATCACCTGCCTAGTGCAACTTTCATCTGCTCTTCAGATGTCACAAACGCACTAGCTAATAGTTTTCCCAGTGTCAAATTGCCTGTAGTTGGTCATTTTTCTTGTAGCTATTTTGAGCTTAACCATATAGAGAACCATTCCCTCAGCTTGCCAAACCCTGTCAATGAATGCAGTGTTCTCTTACGAGCTGTATAGAGGTAACCTATTCCTCAGAAGTTTCATGTGAAAGCGTCTTTCTACAGAGTTCTTTTTTCCACATCCTGACATCAGAAGTAACCACTCTAGAATTTGTTTTCTATGGGTTTCCTCAAATATTTCTTCTTTGGGTGTCCACTTTGCATCTGTTTCAGGCCTTGTAAGGAGGAACTTGGTTGACTTTATTCACCAGTCTCATTCTCTGTAGTGTTTCCAGTATTTAATTGCATAGGTGGATTGATTCTGGTGTCAGTCTGAATATAAGACATATCATCATTGCCTGCCTTGTGCTAGACTGATGTCAGGAATGGGGACTCACAGAGGAAAAAATAAAGTAAACAAAACTGATTGAGACTCTCTTAAAGCATGAGCTAATCTCAGGAGTTCAGCTAAGCAAGGAACTATCTTACATTTAACTGCCTTACCTATTTCAAAGGCATAAATCTTTGCTTACCTCACCATTCATGACCCTGTACAAATACTACATAGCCGACAGATTGGACACATTTATCAGATAATTATATTATAAATATTTATTCTTAGGTCTTATTCATTTTCCTGTTGAAAAATTCATGCTTTTTAATCTGCTTATGTGATGCAGTCAGGGAAAGAAAATATTTTAATTTCCATAATGATTACAAGTATAATAACCTGCTTTTCTTGCTAAGAATGCTAGGAAAAACATGACTAATCACTTTAAAAGAAATGTCTTATGTAAAAGTTCTTAGCTTTCTAGTATTTTGTTTTCAAATTCTTCTTTCTAGCTATGACTCTTGCATATACTGGGGATACTGTGGAGATTAATTTGATCCATGGCTTCCAGCTATTCTGTCTCAACATACATATTCAAAGCATACTGTTTAATTTTCAGGAAATATAAAGTCCCATGAACTGTGCCAACTTTCAGATTCTAGAAAGATATTTGAGAAATTGAAATTTTATACAGTTAGAAGATTTGTGTGATTAACAGACCATGAGTATCTGATTTCATGATCTTTCAAGATCATGAAATTCTACTAGACATATGAAAATAAAGTGTCTATACATTACAAGGGATTAATACAATATTTTTATTTCCTTCTTTTTTCTTTTTGATGTCTTGTCTATTTTAATTTTATTTGCACATGCTGCCATTTAAATGAAACTTACCCTGAAAGTTATGATATTGCTGTGAGGAAAAATTACTTTTACATTTGGTTAACAAGACTGTAACTCAGACTCGAGGGCTACATAACTGCTGTCGGTTCAGTATAAACTGAAGCCACATGTTTGACTATATATACACATTTCCACCTGATCACTTCTTGCTAATACAGCACCCTGTTATCAGCTTTCAGAGTTCTCTTGAACAATACTTTTGTACATGCTTTAAGTAGATTCTAACACCTGAATCCAATTCTGTAACATGAACTTTGAAGTCAATTTTGGTGAGCTAGTGAAAATTAAAGATTAGGTTTCCTTCTCCCAAGCATAACATATTTTTTCCTCACTTTGAACCATTTTCTTTTTGGATTGCTAAAATTAGTCTTGCCAAAACTCTACTTGAAAAGGGAAAATAAAAATGGAGATGATTATTGTGTAGATTATAACAAACATGAACCTGGTATTTGCAAACACTATCAAGCTACAAGAACAGATGCACTTTTTTGCCAATTTAGATATACTGCAACATTTGCACTGGGGAAAATGCACAGGGAATTCTGGGACCTCTAGTGGGTCCGAGAAAGCAGGAGTGTGCTGGCAGTATTACAAATCACACTTAAACAGCTCACTTCAGTGAATATCCTCCCGGTAAGGATAGTACTCACTTCCATTTGGCCCTCGTCAAACAATATTAAGTCTCCAGTTTCCATCTGACAAGCTCTCCCTCATGAATAAATGTTTCTTTTAGAATTACATGACCCTGTGTTCAATTCAGTCTCCCTTTTATTTCACCTTTCTATCAGTGACTCCCCTTGCTGTCTGCCCTTACTCTCCTCCACCTTCACCTTTCCATACTTTGTCTTTCGCTCCTGATCTAGTCTCAACATGTCAACACCTTCATGTGACTACAATAGGGATATAAATAAGGTGGTTTATCTTCTTAGAGTCTGATAGAATATCCCATCATTGTACCATGGAGTTCAGGTGGAAACGGATGCACAAATGAAATTTTGGGAAATTATGCAAACGAAAGACTTCTGTTAAGTCTTGTGATCCCTGTCCAGCAACTGTGATTCCAGTTGTAAAGAAAATTTCAAGCAATACTCATTCTCATTAAAGGTGAAAATTATTGCAACAATAACATCAAATCAGGATGTTACTTCCAGGGTATCCTGCAAGTAATGCTGAATTGAAAAAAGTAAGACTGAAAACTGCAGAAATCTGAAACTTGGGTGCTGTTAGTTCAGCAGTAACATGGTTTGCCTAGCCCAGGAAGAGGGGAACACAAAGTGCCATTACTTTTCATTTAAGAACATTTTTGAAGTCAATTCTGCATATTTGGGGTTGGAAATCAGTAAAACCTAGGAAGTCATTCAACCTTTCCAGAAACTTTCTTTGCTCAGTCAGGCCAGTCAAAATTGCCTTGAAACTGAAAACTGAATTATACTTCTTCCCACTATATTTTTTTTCAGGTTTTGAAAGTCTGTGTTAGATTTATTTTGAAGGAAAACTGAAGGCACTTTCGCTTTTACTCAGTTTTTCCATCCGATGAGTCAAGTTCAGGTTACAAACTGAACAGGCTTTGTGGTTTGATTGACTCACGTTTCCTTGTGATCCCTCTGAAAACCCACCACACTATTCAAAGATTCAATCGATAAGAAGTACGTGCCTGAATTAAGTGTATGGATATTGCTAGTCAGAGGACATTGACAACTTACCCTGCACTTTCCCTTATCTACTTAGTGGTATCAGTGGTTCACATTCACATCCGTTATCACAAATTAAAACTGCAATTTGCCAGTTATTTGTCAAAATATTTGTGTGTCTTTGGTTTAATTGGCTGCATTTGTCTGTCTAGTTTAAATACAGCCATAAGTCAAAGACAATTTTTACTGCCTTAAAGGGAAACTGTACATGACTTTATGCAAGCAGAATACTTTTAGTGATATTCAGAAAAGAAATCATCTGCATCCCTGAGCAAGAGCCAACAACATGTAGGGTACATAGCATTTCAACAGAGATTTATCAACTGCTCCCACTTATGCACTAACTTTGCCAGCTTCCCTCACAGCTTCTCTAAACCAAATGCCTAGATTCTTCTTCCAGAAGCGTCCCTGGTACACACAACCCTATCCAAGCATGTGTAAAAAGTAACATATGTTGAATCTTATTCACAAAAGGCCCTCAACACTTGTACTGGATCACCTCATTGAACATGGGTTTTCATTTCTAACACTCATTCTGCTCTCCAGGGAATCCTGCTGTTATATTTCAGACCTGGTTTATAGCATTATAGTCATAATCAAAATTATTGTTTCACTCTGCGAGTTTAAAGCATTTGTTAAACATAGCTAATGGTGCATGACTGCATAAAAGCTGGATTTTTCATATCATAATTCAGGTGGAGAATCTGAAAACCTATTTCAGTAACAATCCCAATGCCAACACACACATCATAAAATCTTTCTGCTTACTGCTAACAGCAGTGGTTTTAGAGAGTAATCTTTCTCCCACCGAATTCATGAATAAAAGTATTTTTGGCTTTAGTGATCCATGGTGATCCCAGTTCCTAAATAAAAAAGTATACTTCTCTTTGGATTTGAGAGAGTGGGAGAATCAGAAAGCAAGAGAGAGAGAGACAGAGAAATTACCTGCTTTTTTTATTTGTGGAGCAACGGACAAGAGGCTAGTACAAAGGGTATGACACGAAAATTAAGAGGAGAGAGTTTAGTTCCTGGCTGAGACTGATATTTCTTTAAATCTTGGGAAACTTAGAGTCTCAGGTCCTTTTCTGAATTCCTATCTCCTAGTGTGGTGCTGGGAGAACAAATTCCCCTGAGATCAGACAGCTCCATGTAGGAACTAGTAAGGAAAAACTCTGCCCTTGTAAAGAAAATTACACTTGAAACCAGTTACTTCTAAACAATCAACCCCTGGTGAACAACCATAAAGACAAACAATGGGGCAAAGATATTTCATTTCCAAATCCATCATAAATATAAGAGGCAAGTACCTCTTAGTGTCTAAAGAACCATTTGAATGTTTATAAATCTTTATGAGCACATGCAAAGGATTATAGTCAGTCAAGGAACTTGCAGTAGAGAGCAATGGTACTGAGCAGAGCAAACAATCTGTCTAAGGTCCTTGCCTAAGCCCTCATTTCTTAAAAAGGAATTAAACAGATGTTATTCTAATTGTGCCTCAAATGCAGTCATCTTGTTTATACTGGTTGCTCAATATTCTTGTTCAGTGGATAGACACGGCCAACTTCAAATGGCAATGTACCCTGTCTTGAGGCAGGTGTCAAGAGCCTGCAGGCTGAATTATCAGGTGGACATGTTTGTCTCTGCATTCACAACAGTCAGAGCTAAGAGCAACAACAGGCAACTGCTAAAAGCGCATGCCCTAGTTTTCAGATGGTTTGTGTTTAACAAGATGAACCTCAACCCTGATCACCATTTTGCTAGTCTTCAAAAGCATAAAAGTGTGCTGAGCTATTTATTTATAGTCTAATTTGAACCCTTCGCTGCCGATATCTTGTGTTTTAGCATCTGCCTACCAAAATGTCAAACTTCACCATTTATGTCAATCAGACAAGGATCTGACTTTATCACTGCAGCTGATATTAATCAAAGATTTTATGATTTGTATGTCAGCCATTTGACTAGTGTAGTGTACAAAACATGGTATGGCACAAGAGAAACTGTGTAAATGCACAGCTTAAAGGTTTGTTAGAAATTTGAAACTCGGCTCAGGTTCATGAACTTTGTCAAGCAAACCTGAACCAAGAGACGGCTCAGGTTTGGGATGTGCAACCGGTGCTGTAAATGGAAATACAAGGTTGCACAATAACATAGAAGATTATATGGTTAGCATCACTCCTTTTTAGTGAGGATTCTATTTAACTTGAAGTCTGGACATTTTTATTATTACTATCAATGTCTGACAACAAAGAGAATCAACATATCCCTAAACGATGCTTTTCCCATCCCTACCTCTTCTAAGAGAAAATTCAGAGAACCAAAAATTAAAATACAAGACAAGATTTTGGCTTTATTTTCACATGAAAACAATGCACTATTTAGAGCTGCTACTCCTTTTTCTGGCTTCTAGCAAGCTCTCTGTTGGGCTGTATAAAGTGTTCTATGTCATGTGGTTTTCGTCATAGAGATACCATTTCACTATTCCTATAAGTTTTCAAAAGCAGTTGGACATGGATTACTTCTGTGAGTGAAAATGATATTCATGGTATAAGTGACAACTGGTATTTTTCCCCTCTCCATATAAAATTTTTGTATTTGTTTATTCTTCCAACTCATTCTTTTTGTGTAAAAATTATCCATTATGTTTTGTTGTTTGTATGTGCAAAAATAATTTATCAAGTCTGATAAACTGAGAAGTGTTAAATGATTACAAATTAAAATTCTTGTTCCAAGTGCTATGCAGTTTGGCAAGATGTCTGTCAGCTGATGTCCATTTCTCCATCTGAACTTTGACTCTGATGACTAACTTACAGATCCCAAAACTAATCATGACAAAAACATTTGATGTTGTCTTTAGAAATAAACTCATAAATGCACTACATTGCCACCTAACTAATCTTTTTTTTTGGTTTAAAAAATGCTAAGAAATAATAGCTCTTTCTGTTGAAAACAACTCAAAGACAATTCATAAAATTTTGTTCATACCCATGCGACTACATTTATTTTAAGTTCACATAGAAGATGTAAAGTGAGAAAAAACATAAAGGTAAGTTTTTCTTTTATCTGTCATAAGAACACTGTAAATAAAAAAACCCAATTAATATAATTAGATAAGGAGTACAAAGCAAACAAAATTTAAAAGAAAAATGTGGATTTTTTTTCCTACTGCACTTTTAGTTTCATTTTACCCAGATATACAGCCAATAATAAGTTATCTTATCTGGCACATTAGAGTGTTTCGTACAGCCATCCATTTGGTGTCTGATGAAAAAGAGGATCAGGTGATTTTCCAGACTTGGATGAAGCTATTTTTGATAACCTAGCCATTTATGGGAGTTGCTTAGCATTTTTAAAGTGAGTCTGAGAAACTATATCCAGATTTCTAATTGAAGAAATAGAAGAATCACTTGCTGTTTTGCTGTGGCTTGCAGGTCCAGACTGTACCACGGAGTTGAGTCAACATCATAACCAGGATGCATGGAATGAACATTATTGGAATATTGGGATTGTGCCACATGGATAACTCTACTCTCTAACCTAATTCTAACCTACTTCATCATCACTTATTCAATGGTAGATGATGGGTTGGAATTTTTATTAATATAGTTACACATGAAACTTACAAAAATTTCCAGATGCTAACTGTGTAATCTGCATAAGGGACTATGTTTATAGGAAAATGACAGTAAAG
>JANEMJ010011379.1:0-62524 GCA_024361745.1 Cacatua alba
GCTGAGCAAGTTGGGGCTGTTCAGCCTGGAGAAGAGAAGGCTGCGTGGAGACCTCATAGCAGCCTTCCAATATCTGAGGGGGTCTACAAGGGTGCTGGAGTGTGACTCTTCATTAGGGACTGTAGTGATAGGACAAGGGGTAACGGGTTTAAACGTAAACAGGGGAAGTTCAGGTTGGATATAAGGAGAAAGTTCTTTACTGTGAGGGTGTTGAGGCACTGGAACAGGTTGCCCAGAGAAGTGGTAAATGTTCCATTCCTGGCAGTGTTCAAGGTCAGGTTGGACAGAGCCTTGGGTGACATGGTCTAGCGTGAAGCATCCCTGCCCATGGCAGCGGTGTTGGAACTAGGTGATCTTAAGGTCCTGTCCAACCCTAGCCATTCTATGATTCTATGATTCTATACAAAACCTAATATTGGTAATAGATATTGTACTAGAAATAGTGTTAACTTTTGGAGGCATTGAAATGGAATGTAATTACAAATGGTGATAAGGGATATAGGAAAAGTGAAAAAATGTTTTCTGACAGTTTGTTTTCTGCATACAGTGTACGCTGTTCACATACAATAAATACACAAAATGCATGTCTGTTGGAGTTTACACAGGGTTTTTTATCTCTAAGTTCTGATTTTCCTCCATTTCTTCTTTCACCTAGGTAAGCAAAGGGATAGAAAGCAAGAGTTCCTTTATGAAGAATTGACTTTTTCAGTGAGAAATCATTGAGTGCTAAATATTCTTTGATGACCTGAAAAATGTACCTAAGGCAGCAGAAAGGAGAAATCTTTTGATGTCAAAAAGCTTTTTTTTTTTTTCTTCCATTGCTTTCAAATGAGAGAGAAAGAGAGATGTTATGCTTTCAGTTTATGGAATTCAGTGGTGTGTCAAGTTCATAAAGGAATTTTGGTTTTATTTTCTTTGCTCCCTCCAAGTTTTCCTTATAGTTTAGTCAATGTTTTGACTGGGGCAAATACATGAAAGTAATGATTTTGTCTCATAGTTGTGACTAATAAAGATGTGGTTAAAGGCAGAAATGGTAAATTACTGTCTTGCATCAAACTTGGAAATAGTAAAAAAAAATATCAAATGTTTTCCAGAAATAATTAAGTGAAAATCAATAGCTCTGTTTGTCAGTTCCTTACTACTTGTTATCATTTCTCTTTTCTCTAAGAAGGATGAACTGGGCTGAATTTTGGTTAAACCTCAGAATGTTTTGATGTTTTTCTGAACTTATTAAAATCATTCCCTTTCGAGATTCTAAGGCATATTCTATTATCTCTTCATCCTTGAAATGCCTTTGTTATTATTATCATTTTTAAGATGATGATTTTTACTGGGGGTAAGGCGCTTTCTTAATCTGCTTTCTTTTTTTATTAATATAAATCAATCCAGTTATGCAGAAGGAATGTCAAGAGTGGTGTTTCTCAACTTTGTTGCCCACTGCTCTTCTATACAGTACTATTTGCATCTCTTTCCTTCCCAACAACACTTTCAGACACCATAAGCAGTATTATGTTTGTTGTTCTTGGGCCTCTTTCTCTCCCCATGCCCCTCTTTTCTGCCTTGGAGAGTGCTTCCCAGATAGGGAAATACTAAGTTTAGTCCTCACAGTGCAACTAGGTGTGTATGCTCAGCAGGCATAAACAGTTTTTTATCTTCTGTTAATTAAGAGGTATTTCCTTCTAAACTACCACTCTTTCAGCTTGAGTGCTTGCTAGCATCACTCCTGGATCCTCTGCTGGTCCTCCACTTCAGTTTCATTTTTTGCCAGTAAACTCTACCCAAAAAAGCCTTTCTCCACAGCTCCCACTTTTTCCATACTGAGTGTGTAAGCTGTTTCTGCTGTCTTACCTGTCTCTGCTATGTGCCCATGTTTCCTACTAGAAAATAAATCAACCCATAAATCTTGTAAACCTGGAGGAGAGACTAGAACATTCTGTCTGCTGACTCTGGCACTGTCCTTACCTTTAAAGTCTCACCTAGATGTGGGGCTACGGAGTAAAAGGTGCAAATGGAAATATTTTGTATTGTGATGTTATGGGAAATGGAATTTGTTTTACAAATAATCATAGAAACAAACTCTTTAGTAACTTTCCTGCAGAATGTGATGGAGAAGTGATATTCATTCTATCTCTTCATAGCATTTGTAGCTATATTGTTTAATTATAATTGTTTAATCTGTTTCGGTTTTCTTGATTCCTTTGTTTTGGGAGTCACCTAAATGTGCTAGATAATTCAATGTGCATGTGTGATTTAGGCATATTATTTTTTCAGATGAACAGTAAACAAAGCAGAGAGTAAGCCATTATTGTATCATACTTCATTTGATTTCTTTGACAGGATGACCAGATACTGGTTTAAATCTAGGGCTGAAGAATTGCAGCCTCAGCATGTCTGGAGAATAGCTTGAATTTACATCTGTGAATTTGAGGTATGATAACTTAACTGTTTTTCACATGCTAAATGGAGGATGATGAAACTAAGGCAAGGCAAGATTACAAGAATATTAAGGCGATCTTTTATAGCAAAGAATAGTTTCCAAAGGGAAACATTAGAAGCCTGTTGTCTGGGCTATCTAAAACTGATTTCTTCAGTTAGGTAGCCCTAGGTAGCTTATTCTGGGTAGCTGCTGTGGATTACTAGTTGCTTTATCATCTGCTAGGACAAAACAAGTCTTGTATGATCCCTTGATTTTTTTTTTTTTTCCTTCAAAATCAGGAACAAAATCTTACCTGTTTCTAAGGAATGATAAAATGAGAGAAGGTGACCAATTTCCATACAGTTAGGTTAACTGGTGAGTGGTCCCAGGCTGCCTGCTGAGGTGTGTTCCTTTGGAGAAATCTCCCTCCAAATGGGAAAACTTTGCTCTTGCTGGTGTGCTCTCGCAGCCCAGAAAGCCTACCGTATCCTGGGCTGCATCAAAAGGAGCATGACCAGCAGGTCAAAGGAGGTGATCCTGCCCTTGTACTGTGCTCTCGTGAGACCTCACTTGGAGTATTGCGTACAGTTCTGGTGTCCTCAACATAAAAAGGACATGGAACTGTTGGAACAAGTCCAGAGGAGGTCCACGAGGATGATCAGGGGGGTGGAGCACCTCCTGTATGAAGACAGGCTGAGCAAGTTGGGCTGTTCAGCCTGGATAAGGCTGCGTGGAGACCTCATAGCAGCCTTCCGGTACCTGAAGGGGGCATATAAAGATGCTGGGGAGGGACTTTTCATCAGAGACTGTAGTGATAGGACAAGGGGTAATAGGTTAAAACTTAAACAGGGGAAGTTTAGATCAGATATAAGGAGGAAGTTCTTTACTGTGAGGGTGGTGAGGCACTGGAATAGGTTGACCAGGGAAGCTGTGAATGCTTCATCCCCGGCGGTGTTCAAGGCCAGGCTGGACAGAGCCTTGGGCAACATGATTTAGTATGAGGTGTCCCTGCCCATGGCAGGGGTTTGGAACTAGATGATCTTCAGGTCCTTTCCAGCTCTAACTATTCTATGATTCTATGATTCTATATGGATGCAATTGGCTTCATCACTTAGCCGGGCAACCTGAGCTCAAACATGACCACTGTTACCAAAGGCAAATACAGATATAGCCTAAGGTTTTATGTCATAATTTGTGGGAAGGAAAATAACAGATTTTTTTTGTACTCTCAGTCTTGAGTAAATGAGTACTCACACACACACACACACGCAAGTCAAGGGATGGGTTTAAATCTTGCATTTAAAAAAAATAATACATTGCAATTTCTTATTATGTGTCTCATCTTTTACACTGCTAAGATACCTGGTCTTTTAATTTGGAAACATATGCCCACAAATTTGACAGCAAGAGAATAGCTATTTACGTATGAAACCTGAGTTACATATTCAAGTACATATTTCCAGGAAGAATAAGAAAGAGATTAGAAATGCTTTCTCAACTGTTTCTTCAGGAAATTATTTGGGAAAACTGAGAAGAGAAGGTTTGAAAGATCTGTCAGTGAAGGAGGCAATATCTAAGCAACTAGTGTGTTCTATAGAGAACAGGCGATTTGATAACCTTTCTAATGTATGTAATAACTAAGCATTAGAGTAGATTTCTGAGGAAGACTGTGGAATCTTCATTGTTGGTTGTTTTTTTTTTTTTTAAAAGAATTTTAGAAAAATATCCATTAGGACTGCTTCTGCAGTGCTGCACAGGGTAGCATTGTTGATATAGGAGGGTTTTTTCTGTCTCAATTTCACCTCTTCTGTAAGAGCAGGTAGCTTTTTTACGGGATGCTTCTGAGAGGAAGACAAACATCCGTGGTCCATTTTTAGTCAAGACTTGCAGGTTGAAACATTATCTTCTATCCCAACAGCATTCTGTTGAAAGGGAGGTGGATGTAGTCTGACTGGGAAGCCGGAGAAGGGTCAGCCTCAGAAGGGATCTTCCTTGCAGAGATGTCTGCAAAACTCTTGTTTTACTGCAGGGCGGCTCTGCACAAATAGACATGTTCCTGTGGCCTTCTGGCTACTGCAGTGCTGTTGTTGCCTGAGCTCCATGCACGCACACTGATCTAACTCCTCTTCACAGGTCTCTTGAGCACAGTCTAGGATTTTGACCAAAGGGTTTCACACCCTCATCCAGAGGAGAATAGCAATCAAGTCTTCCTGGTGGTCCCCAGTAGTGAGTCTCTCCCTCGCAAATGGAGAGCAGGACCCAATGGAGTTCAGGATTTGCCTAGTCTGGCTCTTCCCTGCAGATGTGAAAGGAGCCTCCCCTCCCCTAGTGAAAATGATTCCCACATATATGGCGGTGACATGGGTACAAACTGTGATCTACTCACAAAAACTCTTGACAGGTATACTCACATTTTGTTTCGTTGATCTAAATTTAGAAGAATTTCACTTTTGAAAAAAATTTAACTGAAGTGAACCTGCTGACCAGGTTTAGCTGGAGGAGGGCTCTTCTCACCCCTTTGAGCAAAGATGTGCCTGGAGAGGAGAAGGAAAGAGAGAGAGTGTTTCCCCTTTGGCCTAGTGAACCCTCATTTTCAAAAGGGTTGGGAGAGGGAAGATAATTGGGAGAGAAAATGAGGTAGTCCTTTGTACCTGAGTGCATTGTCTCCTGTGGAATATAGGTCAAAGGATAAAATACATTTGCAATATTGGAACTATCTTTCCTGAAACGAAAGATGCAAATTTAGCACATTGAATTCACATTTTTGTTCCCTGCACAAACAAAAGTGATGCTACTGGAATTTTGATTAAGTCTAATGAGGGGAAGTGTAATGTATTCATTCCTTCCACTCTGGCTTCTTGAAGAGATTAGCTGAAAAATTTTCCCTTCTTCATTCTCACAAAACATAAACATATTTAAAAGGAAATCAAAATACTACTTGATGTAAACCAAGTGCTTAATTTTTTAATCTTTAAAGAATAAAACTTAATACACCAATAGCAAATTAAGCAGATGACAATTTGATCTATTTGAGGGGTTAATAATCAGCAGATTAACACTCACTCATACCAAGAGCAGGTTTACCTCTGGACAGTAGGAGGTGATAACATTCTACTCAACCAAGATGTGTGAGTCTACCACAGGATTATGTGACCCAGTCACGTGATTCTTAAAAAAGCTAGCAGACAGAAACCCTAGATTAGATAAAATTTTGTTTAAAGAAATGTAATAAAAAAGTCGAGAATACATGTAAAAAAATGTAGAGAAAAAGAAACATGGAAACATTTTCAGAGAATATTTTAATTTCTTTTGTACGTATATACAGTATATTTTTTCATGTTTATAGATACATAAATTGCATATATTGCACCTATACTTGCATAAACATTCAGATAGATTGGAGATAGCCATTATCACTTGTTAGGATAACTTAATTAAACTTGCTTATTAAAACCTTTTAATTCGTTAGTGATAAAATCTTGATTAGTACATTTTCCTGCTAGGTGACCTTCTAATTTAATAGAAAAGGAATTTTTAAATGGAGAAAAATGCCTGTGGCAGAGATTTTGTGCAAGTGAATAGAGTTTGTAATACACATAGGGATATAATCGAGCCTAATTAGTGAGGGTACAAATGAATTTTTATTTCATATACCAGAAGTGTCATTGATGAACCATGGTTCAGAGTTTGAAATGCATTCAGGCTGGCAGTATGAGACTGAAGTCTGTGGGAAAATCACAAGCTAATTCATTGATTGCCCCTTGGAAATTACTGCTGTTAATTGTTAGGTAATTAACATGGAGCTACAATTATACTGGCCTTAGGGGGTGATTAATGTTTCAACATGTCACATTAGCAGCAGCTGGATTTTAAAAGCTTTTCTTTTCACATGGTTTAGAGACAGATGGTATATTGTCTATGGAAAATTGTTTTCTTTTACTAAAGTTTATACCAAGAGTAAGCGAATATTCTTTTTGTGCTACATCCTATTTTTATATAGCTGAATTGTAAACATCTTGGCCTGATGCACGTTAAGAAATATTTGTTTAAAAAAATTGCCATTATATCTGTTATATACATAAAATATGCATATTGAAAGGATTTTTTTTTCTGTTCTTTTCGTGTAGAAAATAAATAAACAGATAACGTAAGATTAGACCACTTCATGGCAGTTCTTACATTATTTAGTGATGATACAGGGAAAAAAATTGCACAATATGATACTTATTACAATCCATATAATTTAAGCAGAAACCAAATAAAACATGTTGAACAAATGCACTTAGTAACAGTAATAAACAGTATATTAATAGTTTCACACTTCAGTATTATACTTTGTTCTGTGTTAAGATTATTTTTTTTCTTTACACAGTTCCAAGAGTCAGAATAAGACTGGCATGGATATTTAGAATCATGCTGTGTTATGCTTTAGTTGTTAATACGCAGAAATCCTTAAAATTTTCTGCCAAAACCAGCAGTGCCTCTGTTAGGAAGACTGTTAAAGTGATCCTGGGATGACTGCTAATGTTTTCTTTCACCTCCCCAACCCCCCATATGTTGTTATACTACATAGACATTTTGCAAGGTGGTGGGTTATTGGTAATAACTGTGTAAATATTTTCTTAGTAATATTCCTAAGATATGTTCCGAGTATGTTCCTGTTTGCGGTAGAAGATGGAAATTTTGAAAGTATTTCAATTTCTTCTCATAATTGACTATGGCACTGTCTTGTGAAGGGATATATTTAAATGTCACACTTTGAATAGTTTCTAGACATCTTTTAAGTTTGTAAGATTATCTTTTTTGTTTTCCACAGCCAATGAGGTCACATTGTCCAAAAGATGTAATGGGCTTCTGGTAATTGAAAGGACTGGTTTCTATGACAGCATATATCTTTCATTCTTCTTTTATTTTTTGGCTTCCTATGATATTTCAAGTATTAGTCTTTCTTAGTAGTCTCATTCTATGGTCTTTGTTATGACTCCAGTCACTTGCATTTGTATTGATTGTTCCACTACAATATATGACAGAAATCTTTATTGTTTTCGGCGTTGCCTCCTAATAACTTTTAATTTCTGTTAAAACATCTAAATCTGGAGGACAGGTTTTGTTTTTTTAAACAGCCCTTTTTAGAATAAACAGCAAAGAAATATAGCAGGAAGAATAGACATTTAAATTATGAAAACATTCTTTTGTCTTTGTGATTTTCCTTTCTACAGAAAAGTATGAATTAAAGCTTTAGTATACATCTTGTTTTCATTCATCTGAATTTTCTCACTCTCTCACAGGACCCTGGGTGTTACCTAAACATGCCAAGTGTCTGTGACTGAATTGGAAGAGGTGGGTTTTATGAAGAACTTAGTGGAATGGAATTATTAGGAATGATTATACAGCAGGAGATCACCTGCATACAGGCTTTCCTGTGCTTTCGTTTGACTCATCAGGAGCCAGAAAATCTCAGCACTTGGTAGGTTTAACCAGAGATTCTGACCACTGCTTTTAAAAAGCAGTAGTAGTAAGCTGATACAATGCTTGGTCAGCAGGACCCGTAAGCATATGGTTAACTTTAAGCATTTGGGTAGTTCTGTTGACATTGCAATTAAGTCTCTACTTCCATGTTTTGTTAGATTAGGGTCATTGCCCTGGGAGGACTCCACAGGGAAAGAACAGTCTAATCGGCAGTCTTATGGTGTTACTCCTGGCCATGTGTCTATGGAATAGCACACTCATCTGTCCAAAACCCTCAAATCAAAGGATCTGTGGTCATATATCCCAGGACAGATCCTAATTTACACCAAAGCCATTTTGGACTTCTTTAGTGTGTAAGAGATGTGCAACTACTATTTATTCCTGCTTTAAGAACTGCCTGTGTTGCCAGTACATTAATAACGATGAATACCAGACTCCGCATGATTATTTTATCACTAGTAAAAGTTTAAGGCCACAGCATTCCTCAAATGTATGTTCTAGGCATTTATGTTCTCCTTGGATTCTTTCCTGCTGAATCTGCTTTTGAGTTCTATTCATGGGGGTTTGATGGGTGTTCTAGATCCCCTTAGTCTAACTAGGTAATTTGGTTACAGGCTCCAAAGGAGGTAAAAGCCTGAGCTGCAGGCAAGCCAAGACCTCCTCCAAGAAACCCACAAGGGAGCAGAGAGACCCAGTTAGCATTGATGCATATATGCTTAGAACACTGATCATGCAATTAACACATGAACAGGAGGTTTTTCCAAGACTCGTTTATCAAGGAACAAAGAAAGTTGTGAGTACAAGGAGTTTCTTGCATACCTTTCCATTGTACCTTCTCAAAATTTGACTACAAGCCAACTACTTTATTCTATAAACAGCCTCAGTGAGCCGCCTTCAAACTGTCCTTAGGCAGCATGGCTGCATTGCAGCGATCTTCCCTTGAGCTAGCACACCTCCCTCCCCAGTGGGAAAAAAGAAAAATAAATTGAGGAAATCCAGAAAAAGTTTATGTATGGAAAGTCAAAGACATGAAAGCTGCTCTCTTTTTGAAATTTCACACCAATCAACTGCTTAGTTTGTAGGGAAAAAGTGGGAATGTATGTTTACTTTAAACCCATCTGAGAATAGAGCCCACTGCTAGAGCCACTACTGAGCATCTCCATATCTGTATGTGCTGTGTCCAATTACTTCTGGGGGAAAAAATGTGAGAGATTATCAAACTTAAAAAACTTGAAAATGAAAATACTGTCAAGGTTGGTCAATTTTTAGGAAAGGCAACTTTTAATAAAGTCTTTAAAAATCCATTATTTGACCGTTTTGTATGTTTTTCCACTGATTCATTTGAAGTCTTCTCTCCTAAATAAGTCTTTGCTTTCTAGACAGCCATTCAGAAATTAAATACTCCTTCTTGCTCTCACCTTTTAACTATTTCTTCTTATCCTTTGCTTCATTTCTTGCTCATGCAGTCTTCAATATACCTGTATTTCTTACTGTTGTGTCTCATTGCCTATTCTGGAACCCTCCTCTTTGAAATAAATCCTCAGGCTTTCTCTTTCTAATGTCTAATGACCACAACAAGCTCCTCACCAACTTTGCTTGTAATCTTATCTTTTGCATCATTGACTATGTAAATCTGTTTCTGTCACAGACGAACTGACTTCAGACCTATTCTTTGACAGCTTGTGCAAAACTTGCTGGCTTTGCTTCATCCTGTGGAGTTGCAGTGTAAAATTGCCTGCTTTCTGTATTCTTTTCCTCACAGTTCAAGCTTCATGCTTGAACTTGGTCTATTTGAGAGAGCAAAACATTTTTTCTCTCTACTTTTGCAAGGGTACCAATTTTAGACTAATTTAATTTTTGTTTAGTTTATTTGTTTTTTTGGTTTTTTTTTAATTGTGCTGATGATTGCCATTACTTCATGGAGGTGACTACACATATAATTTAATAGGTTATCTGAATGCTTAAAGATGAGCTGAAATGTTGGTTCTCAGATGAACCCAGAATCCAAGGAGACTAATTTTCTATGGGGCTATTGCTGAACTGTCAATAATTGCGTTCACTTTTGCTATGAATCTCTGCTTTCTGAATATGTGTCTGTCCTCCTGCATGCCTTTTTTATTCTCTTCAATACTTTCATTATCAGTGTGAGCAACTTGAGTTTACTGAGTGTAACTTCAGTGTTTGAAGCCATTTGTCCAGATTCACTGCTCCTAAAGAACTCCATAGAGAGACTGAATGCCTCTGATCAACTGCTTTGCAGCTCTCTGCCTAGGCACAGTTTCTTCGTATAATTCACATGATAACTGTTCTGGCAAAGCTGTGCTAGCCAAACTACTCAAGACTTACTTAACCCTATTCTGTGGCAAGCCTGATATCTAGCATGTGTATAACGACCTAAAGTACTGGATCTTCAGTGTATTTTTAGGGAGACAGAGTATTCTTCGCTAACACCTGCTGTACGCTGATCGTCGTCAAGCTTCATCTGACATATGATTTGATTCTCTTCTCACCAGTAGTGAGCATGCATACTAAAATTCACTTGAGACCCAAGGGCCTCTCACTTTGTAATATTTCCTGATATTTATTGCTGCTAACTGAGCAGTGCCACTGAAAAGCCTTGCCAGTTCCTCCTCACAATGTCAAACAATAGAAAAAGACCTGAATTAGTTCTAGGAAGTCCTAGAACTTTAAAATAACAGAATAATGAGAAAATAATGCCAAATTTCTGTACATGTTGAGACAGTATGATACTATATGTATTTATATGTAATGCAGTACAGAAAAAAAATCTTTACAGTATATATATTAATCTTCTACAGCTTTTAAAGATTTTAATTTTTCTTCCAGCTAGCGGCATTAAACCTCACTTGATTTTTAAATGTGCTTTCCTGCACTTAGTGTAACATCTGGCATTCCCAAAATCTTTTCCATAATTCCATGTACATTTAAAATGTTGTTTTCTAATCATTTTGGTTTTTAAAAAGGATTTTAATATGGTCTACTTCTAAAAAAATTAAGAATAAATCAAAATTTGTAATAGGAATTAATACAAATGTGTATTAGAAAAGTAAAGAAATCAGTGAGACAAGACTAATCATCATTTAGATTATCAGTAGAAGGTGATTAAAAACCAAAGGATTGCATGACAAGTTATGTTGATGCCACGTTTGTGTAGCCAAATGTTTCAGCTTTATAAATGAAAAAGCCTAAGCAGCTTACAGTGAGACAAAGTAATCATTCAAATTACAAACTTAAGAATTTCAAATTACATACTTCATCAAATTGAGTCTATTGTAACTTAAAATACACAGGGAATGATTCACTCTAGTTGGAAAACAGCATGTAATATTTCAGCCATTACGAAATTGCTGCTTGGTTTACACAAGTGTTAATGCCATTAAACCATTTCTTTTAAGGATGAATACTCAGGACTAGTACTATTTATAATCCAGCAGCTAGTAACAACATTTTCTTTTATGTAAATGGTGGTTTATTTGTTTTTGGTTTATATTAAAGTAAACAGAGTTTATCTCTCTGACTAATAATTAGATGTTTTTGATTAAAAGCTCAATCCTACAAATATTTATCAGAAAGTAAAGCATTTGCTGTTTTCATTGCTTTCATCGTCAGTAGGAGTTTTTCTACTGTAAAGGTTAAGCTGAATAGTAACTTTTAGCAAGCTGTATGCCTAACACTAGAACTTGTTTTTCTAGAATGTTATTGCAAAAACAGGGTGGTATACATTCCACTTCTGTCATAATTATCTCACTGAAGAATAGAGCTTGGGCTGATCATCACAATTCTTTTCCCATACTTTCTGTTTAGAAACTTTCACTGAAGCAATTTCAGGTTAATGTGACAGTGAATTTGTTCTTACTGAAGGATTCCTTCTAGTGTCTGGCTCATACTCAACTTCGTCAGTGGCATTGATGAGAGCACTAATTTGTTCTTAATTCTGGTGGGTGTTTCTGTCCCTTGACTGGTTCCTGTAATTGTTTTACCAACTGCATGATCTCTCACCCAAAAATGTTATTTTTGCGGTGAATCTAAATTGTGGGGCTTTTTTTTGTTTTGTTCTGTTTGGTTGGTTGGTTTGGTTTGGTTTTGGTTTTGGTTTTTTTTTTTCTCAAATGATAACAAAACCCAAACCCAATATTTTGATAGAGCCTTTCTCACTTTTCTCATTTAGTTTTTCAGAGAGGACATTGTATGTAACACATGAGCGTCTGAAGTGCTTTTATCTGTAACCTGTTTCTCTGCTTTGTCTAGCAGTAAATCACAGTATCGACATCAATGTGATACCCTGAATGCCTTAACAGTTGCTCTTAAAGTACCACAACAGTTTCATTTAGTTTTCTAGGTGCTGTCTTTGGCACACACTATAATACTAACCCATCAGGGATGGTTTTAAATTAAGATTGTCAGATACTTTAAGATTATGTGACATTCCCCTGGACCATAAACTTTTCCTTCAGACAGATATGTTCATCCACTGTCTTCATGGATGTTTGGTCCTACACATAGCCTGAATTCTGAAAACCAAACCAAACCAAACAAACATAAACCTACAAAATCCCACCTTTCTTTTTTTTTGTCTTTAAGTTTACTAATAGATTTGCTTGTCTGATACATGCTGATATAAAATACATCAGGTGTCATCAGTCTAGTTCCCAGTCATTCTTATTTATCCTAGTTTAATTATTTTAGCATGAAATTTTTAATTTCAATATTAGTTTAAATTAATGATATTGAGTCTTTCGTTCCTCTTGTGGTCTGCTGTGAATGAAAAAAAAACATTGAAGAAAATGTGGGGGTTTTTTAAAAAGACTTGAATCCATTATTTTTCCCCAAAAAATTCTACTAGAAGACAATCTGTATGTAATTTTCAACAAATTAAAATATATAAATATTTAAAAAAAAGTATCAAAAACTGAAACAGATACACCTATCTTTGAAGCTCTTTGTCTGTCTTAGCAGTAACCAAATTAAAAAATTCAATCCAAATTCTGATTCACTTAGGAATACTTAGTCTCCTGTTGCTACTCTGGATGTCTCAGGTAGTCAGTGGAGGCAAAATTTATAGATGTAGATTTTCAGCTGAGAACTAATCTGGGGTAAAAATAATGGAACAACAGACTGGTGAAGGTGCAAATTTGAACTGAAATAGGAGGAAGAAAACATGAATCCTTATTTTAGAAGTAAAATGGTAATGAAATGTGGGGTCTGCTTGGCATCTTGTGCAGACTTCTGTTAAACTGCTTCTATCAGAGATAGGCCAGTATGATTCCTGTCATCTGGAGATTGTTTGCTCCTTGAGAGCACCACCAGCTACATCAGTGTAACCTTGATAAAACTTGAATCCTCAGGAGCCATGTTTCTGTTTGCTTACTACCTTGCATGCCCGCTGGTATGCCAAATCCTATAGCAGTCAGGGACAAAACCATCCCTAAGCAATATCACCAGCAAGGCTCTTCACCTTATTCTATCATACAGGTAAACCTGTTAGTGACTATGACTTAATTTTATGATAAATATTTCCACTCTAAATGTGAAGACCATTCGTGGACTAGATCCTGGAAGAGCTTTTTGTTGGAATGACTAATATCAAATAACCAAACAACATTGCTATTTTGTGACTTAGCTGCCTGTAATAGCTGGAAGAATGAAAGGATTGCTACCCAAGGAGTCTCTTTCAGGGACATACAGTCTGGTGTTGCATATTTCAGCTAAAGTACAGCATTACATATCACTGTAGTGTTGCATATATAACAGTACTCCCATTAAGTGACTTGTCAAGTGCACTGTATCAGTCACTCCTCTTGGTTTCCCAGTAGATCAGCACCTCTCAGCTCTACATTTTCACCTCTTTCCTTTTTCAGGTACGTACATGCAAAACTGGGCTGCATCAGATATGATACAAATACAGTTTTCATTCATAGATTTTATGGTCATCTCTTTCTTCCTGTCACTGGAGAGGTGATTTCCTCTAAATTTGAAAATACAGTATAGTTAAAAATTAAAGAAAAAAGTACTAATGTTTTTGTCATAACCCTGAAGAAAAGCAATGTCACATTAACAATAGAGGACTTATTTCTTATTAAAGAATTGTTTTACTTGCATTTAATTAATCAGATTAAATTCATTTTAATTTAAGAAGCTGTAATTTTGTATAATGGAAGTGTATTCAGTAACCCAATATTTCATCTGGTAAACAAAGCCTGCCTTCTGATTAACTCAGTTTTGTTAGTTTAGTTTTGTTTGTTTAGTTTTTGTAAGGATACTTACCTTAGGACAGGAGACTTTGGGGATAATGTTGCACCAATGGTAGCAGGCCTTGTCCATTTAGAATAAACTGAGCTATTGACACAAAGCATTGCCTTGTGGAGTGTGTAAGTACATATCCATTGTGGTATGTCATCAGCTAACAAAATGTGAGGTTTCCTTTCACTTGTCTTCAGCTGATTTGTCCTTAATGGTTACTAATCACATCAGCTTAGTACACATCACATCAATCCTAGTTTTGGTTGGCATAGAGTTAATTTTGTTCCTAGTAGCTGGTTCTTTGATACCATTCAAATTCAGTTGGAGCGCTGTTGCCAATCCCATTCTTTCTCAGAGATCTCCTATTTGCTATTGATGAGGCCTTTCTGTCTTTTGTTGTTAACATGCCCCCAGTTTTGCATAAAGTTTTTAACAAACATGACCAAAGATCTTTCCCAAGACAGAATCCTGGAGAAACCCACTTAATAACATCAAAACTATCCTGTCAAACTGTTATACCTGGTTTAGACAGTTTCTTACCTACCGAAGAGTTCTTCTAAATCCTGTCTTCTATATTTTAATTTGTAGTTTCTTGGGTCATGCCACAGAAATTGTTTTGCTGAAGTCTACCACATCTACATAAATCACATTTTCCAAGAGTTAGTTTACCAAAGAAAATAATTCAGTTTATGTGACATGATTTACCTCGTGTGCACCACCATTTCATTTAATCTCTCTCTCTTTTACCTGTATGATTCTAGTTATTTTCTTCCACATGTGTTCCCTGGCTTATGTACAATTCAAGTTGTATTCCAGGTTTTATAGCTCCAAGATGCCTTGCTTCCTCCTCATAATAAACATCCCATTTCTGATTTCTAGTCACAGGTACTGAATGTGATGTATTTATTAAGCCTTCTTGCTTCTGAGGTTGCAATTCCGTGTGCTAACCCCTCCAGTGTTCTTGGATGGGGACTGAACATGTGTATGTCAAGATTTTCCTAGTGATATGGAAGGAAATATTCATTTATCTGCATACTTTCTTGTTCTTTATGTCTACCTGTTCTACATCATCAGTGATATTGGAAACAGAGCAAAATGTTCGTTTAGTCAAGGACTCTACCAGATTATCATTAATATCTATCCCTTTCTCTTTGCAGAGCAATCCCATTTTTTTCTCTCATTCTCTTTTTATTAATATGGCTACAAAACATTTTACTACCTGCTTTAATTTCCTCTGGAAGGTTTAAATCATCATTTGACAATTCTCTCTTTTTATCTATAATTTCGACTTCCAAGACTTAGCTGTTTTTGCTGGCTGTCTCTTTTTCCTGTTCTCATGGCTTTTTACTTTTTCCAAACACAAAGTGACTTAAAAAGGAAATAATATGTCAAGGATTTTTTTTTTTTCCACAACTTCCCCACTAAACCTTATACAAATTATTTGGGTGTTTTTTTACTATCTTTGCAATATGTTTAACCAATATAATACAAACAAATATATTTTCTACCAATAATTTTAATAACTCTTTCTGTGAATGAAAATAAAGCAATCTGTCATAGTACATGAGACGCAGTACCCATATGTATGTATAACAAATATTGGGATATTAGAAACAATCATCTAATAGATGAAAAGCTGGCAAACCAAAGCAATTGATCAAAAAGGACAAGTATATAATAAGAACACTTAACATGGAAAGTGAGGAGCTGCCTCAATACTTAAAAAAAATATGTATTCTAGTAACACGAAGTAAAGTAATCTGGGTATGTCTCAGGTTGCAAAATGTCTTTGAATCATTATACAAACCCAGGTAGTACAGTGGTCTTAGAATAAGAACTTATACCTTTTTATTATTCCAGATACAGATCATCAGTCTGGATCCTGTTAAACAAAGTTTCTTCTGTGAAGGACACCTTACTATTACATCCTGCAAGACATTTCCCCACTAGTCAAAAAAACTAAAATAAATGTGTGCTTTACACATAATGAACAACCTGCTCCTGTATTAATAATGATAAAAGAATAATATAACTTTGATTTATGTATGAAATAACATGTCTTGTCAAAGAAAGAATGTTTTTGATTTCTGAGTCTACTGAAAACTGTGCTTTTCAGACTCCAGCATACTGACCATTTTCATCTGTGGCTGGATACCAGGAATAGTGAACATTATATTCTGCATTACATTTATTTCCAATGAAAAACTAAAATAACTCCTCCTTTTAGGAAGCTTTTCTCATACATGAGAGTTACCATTCATGTTCCTTTCCAAATGACAGATCTAAAAAGACTGCAGCTGAGATTCAATCTGAGGGTATGACAGATCTAAAAAGACTGCAGCTGAGATTCAATCTGATGGTAAGCCCCCTCATGCCAGGTACCTCAATATTCATTACAGTCGAAGAAGTCAGTGGACTCAGTATGTAAAGCCTACAGTGAGGGAGAGCTGAATGGGTGCACACACAACTTAATCCTGTATAGGTCTAAACTGGAGTGTCTTGTGCCATTAGACTGCTATAGGGTGTGTAAGATGCCTACATAGAGTTGTCAGATATTTACTTTCTCCTATAGGAGATTTGGGCTTTTTGAAGCAGCTTGAAGCCAGAGAGAATAAACCGTCCACTAAACAGCTTTGTTAACGTAAAATTATTACATCACCAAAGTTAATGTGGAATTAAATCCTATCTCATGGAAAGAGCAACCCTAAGAAATAATTTCTTAGCATCAAGTTAGATATGTTAAAATATATTTTAAAGTAAATACATTCTGCTGTCTGAATTCCAGTAGGGTAAACTTTAATGTCCTCACTAATTTTTTTTCTGAATAGGAAAATGTGTCTTCAAGTTATTGGAAAGAAGAGCACAAAAAAAAGAATGTGAGACTAGGACTAGTCTCCATATGATGGAAATCACAGCTTATTCTTACTATGTGACCAAATTGTTAGCAGGTGAAAGAATTGGGAAAATCGAAGAAAGTGGGGCAAAGACCAGAAACAGTAGATGTTGCTAGTTTTTCCCTTTCTGCATTCATCCAGCTGTCAAACCTGCATATACAACTCAATCACAACACTGAACATATATCACCTAAATATTCTTCTGGGGAGAGACGTCTAATATATTCAGTCAATACATAAATAGATCATCTGTATCCGTACACTACAGATATTCGGGCAGCTTGTTGCTTTCATGTTATTTTCATGTTATAATTCAGTAATTGTATTTTATATTTAAGTGTGTTTGAAACCAGTAAGGCAACCAATTAAACTTTTTCTGAAAATGACAAGGTTTTTTTTTCCAAAAGGAACTTTTTTTTTTTTAATCTTTTTTTTTTAATCAGCTGGGAAAAAAAAAAAGGGCACAAGACCCAAACCACTCTGGTCTAAAGCCCTGCTTCATTTCTCTTGGGTTAGGTGCACCATTGTTACAAATGCTAAGGAGAAGCAAGTAAAACCCAGCGGTAAAGAGAAGTCAGCGTGGCCCTTAAGGTGTAAAGGATTGGTGGAGGGGAATAGAGAGTTGAAAGAGAAGGAATTACAAAAGTTCAAAACCACTGATGTAGAAAAGGCACATGGATGTCATAATTTCTTGATATACATGGGTAAGTCTGCTGAAGTCAGCTCACTGGAACAAAATTAAGATTGCTTAGTGTTTTTGAAGAATATAATTTTTTCCAAAGCTTAGTTAAGTCCATAAATTTAGAATTATTTAGATTTTAAGGCTTTTTTTCTATTTACTTTTTGGTGAATATTTTTGTGCTGGTTCAGAGGAACTGGAATATAAGAACCTAGGACCATTTAGGAAATGTGTTCTCAATAGGAAATGTAGTAATTAGAAGAAGTGATTGATAGTAATCTTCATAAATTGGAGATGGACTCTTCTGTTTTCAGATGAAGCTAGATATATAGAAGTAAGAAAACAATATCAACCCCTGTGCTGAGTTTGCACCAGTTAATATTTTCAAATGTAACAAATGACAAATGTAACAAAGTAGAAATGATGAAACTTTCTATGTGAAAGCTAAAATTCACATTTGTTTAACTCTATATTCCTGGTCTTCAGGTATGAAAAAGAGCAAACAATTTACTTGTGGTTCTGTACAATTTTATGGGCACTTTGAGAAAAAAAGGCAACATAAATACAACACAAAATGTACAAAGTATTCATGGGTTTACCTTGGTACTGGCGTTTTAGCATCTTACCAATTACTCGTCACTACCTTCTGGTGTTAAAATCCCTTCTAAGGAGATATATTAGTTTGGAAAAGGTACCCAGACAAGATTATTGCTATTTCGTGTTCTCTGGTCATGCAAAATCATTTTTCCATGCTGTTTCAGAAAACATATGGAAAGAAAAGTTGAATTCCTCAGCTGAATGAAGCAGCTGTTCGGTGTTTACTCTTAATCAGTGCTGGTGAGTAGACTTCTCCTTCATTTACTGCTCTTATCAATATTGTCTCCTGAAAGGTAATGGGTTCTTTGTCTCATTCACCCCAAATTTCTAATGTATTATAGAAATCTGTTGCAAATAAAGATATTCCCCAGATTTTTGTAAAGTCTTTAATATTAAGGAAGATAACAATGATAAAAGTGCTTTAAAATATATTTATTTGTATTTTAAAATACATTTTTCTCATTGACCTTGATAATGTTTTCTGGGCTTTATGCCACAAAGCATAAGATTAATACGATTTTTTGAGGCATATATAAGGGTCACCCATACAGATGCATAACTGGTTGCATTTATTTGTGACATATACCCTGAGTGTTACTTAAATTTACTAAGTTAATTTAGATTTATATATCGGATTAGCTAAGTTTTGGATTTACTTGCCTTTTCCTGTTTTCAGATGCTAAGATGTTAGTTCCAAAAAGCTTTTTGTAATACTGGGAAAAGTTTTTCCCCTATCTCCTTTGGCATGTCTCAGCATCTCATTTATTCCCAAAGTTTGATCAAACTTGATGACTTATTTATAGTAGGTTGTTATTGTGCTTAGTGCTGTACAAACTATGGACTCTGTTCCAAAAACCTCTACTCTAAATCAGATCCAGGCAGTCCAGTTGAACACATTGTACAAATGCTTCATCAGTTCCCATTGAATGATAAAATTTCTTTCATTTTTTCTCTTTATAGCCCAAGAAATGCAAAATGTATGACTGTTTTCTAGCATTCATTCCATATCCTCCTTTCTGAAAATTGATATGAAGATTTGTTTAAACTGATAGCAGTAACTACCTCTTCTGTGAATAAATTACACTTCCCATTTCTGAGAGGTCCTACCCTTTTCCTCCTTGCTGACCTCTTCTTCTCCATGTACTTAAAAAAATTCTGATTTATCTCAAACCCTCATGCAATCTGCTTTTCATTTTCTACCCTTAATTTTCTTATCGTTTTTTTGCACTCTCTCTTAACTTCATTCTATAATCTTCTCAGTACTGCTGTGTAGCTGATGTTTTATGCCTTGTATTTCCTTTTTCCTTACTTTTGATTACATTTTGGACTTTTCAGCTCATCCTCATTGACTTTTTACTCCTTGTATAGGTACTAAAAGATTGCAAATGCAACCTTTGGTTATGCATTCATTTACCTCTTCACATTTTTGCTTTTTTTTTTCTTCAGCTGTCAATATTTTTCCTTTAATGTTTCCATCATGTTAATTTTTCATCTGACGTGTTACATTTCTCTAAAATGACTAATTCTAAACATTTTGATTTAAACTAGTTTGATTTCTCCTTCTAGTTTTGAAAGTAACTCTGGCATTTTCAATTATTTCATGAATAGGCTTTCATGCTTCTAGTTAAATGATAAACTCAGAATTTGATAAATTCCTTTTTTTTAATGTATGCATAAAAAGGATGGGAAACCTCTCTGAGAACAGGAACAGTATTTTGTATAACAACAATTGCACTGCTAAAGATAAACAAATTAATACTTTTATGTAATAAGAGTTTTTCATTTTCTATGCTAGCTGAGGATTCCACTAAGAGAATCCTTGTGTATCACATTAAGGCAACTCTGCAGCCCATTCCTGTCTGCAGTATATTTTCTGAAGTTAGTGGACAGGTTTGTTGGCATTGAAGGGTCTACCTCTGAACTGGTAATATGACAGTGGTGGCTGTGGAGTTCAGTGGCTACAGATTTTGTGAAGAAGTATTTATGATGCCTGGGAGTGATAGATGCTTATGAATCAGGCTCTGTTAGGAAGACTCAAAAGTAAAGATGCTAGAGGGTTAGGCGGAAGAAATTCCTCTGTAGTATACACCGTTAATAGGTATTTCTGTTTCTATACGATGTTCATTTGCTGAATAGGGCTGTGATGTATATATATATGCTTGTGCATACATGTATATATATATTTATATACACGTATATGTATATAAATAGATGATCTTGACTAGTTGATATTAATTTACAGGGCTGAACATGACTAGACTTTTTCAGGTTTTATGACTTCTAGTAATGCAACACCATTAGACTAACAAAAAGTAAGATGACCACTGAATTAATGAATGTTGCAAACTAGTCAAAACCGGTATTGTAGCCAGGCGTTTGGTCCCCCTCCACTCCTTCTCGGGCTGATGACTTAATTTTTTGCTTGTGAGGGAAAAGTAGAAGTAGGCAGTGAGCATCTGAAATGACTGCAGCAGCAGACACTGCAATGGTTACATTAAGGATTTCTTGTTAGGCTTCTGTCAAATGAAAGATGATCCAAAAATCTCCTTCTTGTGTGAGATGCACACTCAGAGTAGATTTTAGCCTTAAGTATTTATCAGATTTTCAGCAAATTGATTTGAGTGCTTTTGAACTATACAAAATAAATGAGGCTTAAGAGTTCTGGATTAAATTTGTACTTGTATTACAGCTGCAAATGGCTTCAGTATACAAAACTATAATTTTACAGGTGGTTAATCTGTAACATGGGCCAAGATTTTATTGCGCAAAAATTAAAATTGAGAGACATCAAATACTGAAACAGATGTCACATCTGATTTATAGCTAGCTTTAAAAAAATAACATGTTGAGCTGATCTATTTCTGATTTAACATTGTTTCAGACTTTTATTAACATCAAAAAGAGATATGAGTTATGTTGTATCAGTAGGACTCTCCACCTGAAAGAAATACTGAGCAATCAAGTGTAAAACATTAACTTTGCATGAAAATATATACCAAAACTAAAGTGGCAGGGTGAAAGCTCTCTCTGATACACTGTGCTGGGTACACTGCTGTGCTCTGATACACTGTGGGGGAAGGGAGGGTTGAATCTGAGGAAAGGAGCAAACTGGACCCTTAGTTCCAAGCAGCACGAATTGGAATTAAGATGAATAAGAAGAATCCAAGACCTATTAATCGAAGCTCAGCACCTCCAGGGATAAATGATTCTTATGCCTGAAATAGATTTAGCTTTCCCCAAACAGTAATCTCACTCCTGAACAGGAAATGAAAATAAAAGCGAGCTACCTACCAGGCAAGACTGATCTCTACCTTCTGAATATTGCAGTCACTCAAGAGCTGCTAAATGTGTCTATGTCCTCTACAACTATAAAAATCTGTGAATGTGAATGCCTGCATAATAATCTTTACCTATACAGGGATTTTTAAAAAGTAGCCCTCATTTCTGAACCCTCATTATTTCCCTATATCAGTGCTCTGTCATTAACATGTAATTTTAGTTTTTCATAGTTTGCACTGTACTTTCATAAACTGCAGTACTTCTTTATTCTTGCTTAAAACTCTGTCAACCTGAAGATTGCTGAGAATCGTTGCTTCAATTCTAAAATGGAGGAATTCTTAAAAGTTATTTTAAAACATTCTGCCAAATGATTTATTTCTTTTTTTATGCTGATACTAACCTCAGGTTTAGCTTAGTATCATTGTTTTCAGACACATTTCATTTAGTGGACATGGTTCTTTCTTATTTTCTGATTTAAGCAAAACCAAATATGTTTCAAACATGCAATATTAATTTTGGATTTTTTTAAGAAGCTTTTGGCTTATGAGACAATGGGTTGTATCCAAAGGGAGCAGGGTTAGATGAATGCTGTGGAATTCTGCAAGTCCAGCCCTGAAAGACTATCTTTAGCTGTTAAATGGAGCAGGGAGGAAGGAAGGATCTACTACTACAATTTTCTTTTACTCCAGATTCCTGTTTTGGAAGGGGTTCTTCAACGTTTCCTCAAAAGCCTGTTGTAGTTTATGTTTGGCTGTAATTCATATTATGGCATCTTTTCCTGATTTCTCTGCTTCCTTTGGGATTTCATTGCTTTGGAAAAATCTAGCTGCAGTGGGGTCATTGGCAAAATTTTTACTTCATTAACATCAGGGTTTCATCTTCCAGCTCATGTTCTCTAAACCAGTTAATGAGCAGCTAGTAAAATTGCTGTAAGCAACAGTAGCTTGAGTCTTCCTTTTTTATTTTCACTGCATGTGTAAAAATATTCATTTATTGATTTGTTTATTCATTCATGCATCAGTATAATACAGACTTGAAGTCATCTTGAGTTGGAATTCCTGAAAATCTCCAATTTTGTGTATTTTAGAGTATGTCAGATCTATGAAGTGAAGGGAAGTTTATCTCTGTGACATAGCAAAGGGCCTGATGAATTTAGAAGCAGATTTAATTATTACAACTTCTACTTGTGCCAGATTGAAAATCAAGGGCTTGCCAAATTTTTACACTGGTTTTCAACAACCTCTGTATCTCAATCTGGACCAAAATGACCCAGTATCTTGTTCATTTTGCTTTCTCTGAACTGGGCTATGTTTCTTCTTTTTACTGGGAGCAAATGCTAGACTTCTGAAAGTTCTAGAGTTAGCATACTCTAAAATGTTTATACACGTTTTCAGCATGCAGAAGCACTGCAGTACTGACATAGTTTGTTTTAATTCTTTAAATTTCATTACATTTTATAACATTGTTAATGGTTTTATCTTTTTTTAATACTGCTTCTGAGACTTGAAGTTATGAAATATCTAGTTAAAAACCTCTAGGTTTTGTTCCTAAGCAGTAATAATCAAATCAGACCTCCTCATTATATGGAAACTTACAGGGGTTTTTCCACATGCTGCACCCATTTAACTGCACTGAATTTCTCCTCTTACTGTTCAGTCCTTTGGTACTGGAAAGATTCTGCATTCTGAAACATTTATATTTCCTAAATAGTATCTACAGCTATCTTCACCCCTAGCCCCTCCATTTCCATATCATTTTTGGGTATATAGGGCTGTCTACTTCTCTACCCAGAAACCTATGGGAATCTTTTGACCTCTATTCAAAATGGAAGTGACCTTTTTTATTTTCTTTATTATTTTTTTAATATTTATCCATGTGAGGTTTTTCTTCCTTGTCCTGTAACAGCCATATCTCATTTAGACCTGTAAAGTGTCACTATAAAATGTTTTTTGAATGCCAAATATTTCTCTAAAGTGGATCCCCCTTTTCTACAGCCTGCTTACCTCTCTTTAAAGGTTTAAGAATCTGAGACATTTCAGTGGGCAAGTGAATTTCTGATATGGCGTATTTGTGCAGGGAGTTTGTTATTACAGATCTGATTCATTCTCTCCACTCTGTGAATACTCTCTTAATTACTGACTAGCAGAATGTATAAATAAATAAATAATTTGTTAACCACTCTATGTGTTATACACCAGACAGAAAAGTGGGGTAGAGCATAATTAGTGTTCAAAGGACTGTGGTGGCAGCACTTGTGACTCTGCACCTGCACTACCAGCCAAAGCCAGGTTTCCCTGAGGGACGTGGGACAGTTGTTAAAGCGGTTGCTCTTGGGGGAGCACTGAGGAGAGGGCACTGTGGAGACCAAGCAGTGAGCAGAGGGAATGGAGGAGAGTAAAAGCTGTCTAGAAAGGTATAGTGAGAACTAAAATGTTTTGTGTTGTTAACTCCAGTAAGCTTCCAGTGAACCCACAAGAAAAATTCATGAAAATATCCCATAGCAACCAATACTGGCTCACGCTACATTCACTCACCCCCTTTCAATAAAGCACTAGTGTTCCCTTTAAGATATAGGTACCGTATTTTCAGAAGGGTGATCATGTTTCAAGGCAGTCTTACCTCTGATAGGAAGTGCCATGTTTTTGCTAAGTAATAGCAGAGTAACACATCTCTGATACTGTATGCAGATGAAGCCAAAAGCTGTGCTTGAGCATAGTTCAGAAATATTATGTCCTTTCAAGCAAAGCTGAGTAGTCTTCTGTATCTTGCAAGACTTAATGCACATGCAAGGTTGTCTTTATATACCACTTGTTTTTACAATGAATGAGAAATTTGTGCTGAATGTCAAGTGCACCCCATTTTCTTTCAGGTCTACTCACTGACTGTCTCCAGCAATAAAAAGGAATTAAAATGTATGTTTAACTAATTCTCATATAATGTTTTAAAAAGCTCTGGATTATCATTTTAGGTTAAAAGTTCAGAAAAAAAAAATTTAAAACACATTGCTTCTTAATCTCAACCTAGTATAAGAGCTGCAAGTATTTACTTCTATTCATAATAGTTTCTTTTCGTAACATAAAGCCACAGGTAAACATGAATTTTAATTTAAATGGGAGTGAAATAATTCCTGAAAACAGTAAAGATGGAAAATGAAATGGCGAAGACTACTGGACAGCTTGCAGCAGGCTCTTCAAGTATGCATTGCGAGGCCAACATCTTCCTGGACCGTTTGTTTTAAGGAGTAGTGTGCTTACAATAATTAGTATCTTGAACAACTCAGAGATGATCGTAGACACAGCTGTTGTTGTTTAAGGTAGCAGGCACATCAATGGCAAAGCAGTAGATATTGATTTGTGCAGTGACATCCTTCTAGCTATGTCATCTGAGTGAAAGAAGCCCTAAATTAACCAATAATAAAGTGTTAGAAGTTGTAGTGGTTGTCTCTTGGGACTTGTTCTGGTTGAGGATAGATACCTCTCCTGTTCCCACAACCATCAATCCTCCTTGAAGGATTGCATGCAGGTCTACATTGGTCAAAAACAAAATGTGAAGTCCAAAGGAAAAAAGTAGCAGATTTCTGGATTTTATATATATTAAAATTTCCTCACAGCATTCTCAGACTTGATCTAACTATTACTATGGAATTTTTAAAATGTTACAAAATATGAATAAATTTTCTTCTTTAGGTATTTGAAAACATATGATATAAATGTATAGTCCCATTTCCATCAAAATCAGATGTCACAAAGTGTTAGTTGTATCAAGCTGATTTTCTTACTGTTCTGATTGTACAGTCCATTTTTGTCATGGGCTACTGGCTATATAATACATCAGCTGACTGTATGTAATAAAGGGTAACAGGCCTGGACATTGTTGATGTTAGAGCAGTAAAAAGCAGTGACCATAAATACTTAATTCACATGAACATCAATGAGAAAGTCTGTAATTTAAGTAATAATCATATGACATATAAAATGCTAATCAAAGAAGTTGAGGTATAATTTGGACTTAAAACTGTCCCATACTATGGTGGGATTTCTGTTTATTTAGTAATATAAAACCTGCTTGTAATCAAACTTTTTACAGTTCTGGAATTACCTTTTTATAAAGGTTATGCATTTTATAAAACATTACATGACTGAATTTGTTCTTTTACTGTTTTTTAAGTGGATAGTCAAAAACAACCTTTTGACAAATAAACTATGTTTTACACAAGCAAGTATCAACCAAATTTGAAAATGTGGATTTATATTACTGCTTTGAGATAAAGATGCATTCTAGACCAAGCCTTAGATTAAAAACTGAAAGTATTTTGTCATATATGAGTTTTGTTACAACATAGATCCATATTTCCAAAAACACATAATTGTAAATATGGCTGAAGCAAAACAAATATTCGACAAGTATCCATTGCCTTTAGGGAAAAAAAAAAAACCAACAAAAAAACAGCTATTTGCAGTAGTTATTTTCTATAAATATTCACCTCACAGAACAAAAGTTTACCTCACTTTTTTTTTTTTTCTTGAGCTGGAAGAAAAATTAGTATCTAGGCCATGGCACTCGACATCACGCACAAATAATCCTGATCAGGAGAAGGAGTGAAAAAATCTTCTATATTTATTTAAAAAAAATCCAAAGCCCTTACAGCATGTAGAGAGGTATGTAATCTTATACATGCTTCTAATTCTGCAGCAATCAAGATATTCTCTGAGTAATACCATGTTTTAAGTCTTAAGTATTTTAGAAAATGCAACTGGTCCCTATTAACACAATATAACAATTTTAAAGAAATGCAACTGCCAAACATGATCGTTTTTTTTGCTGACATAGTGCTCATTTCTTAACTATGGGAGAATGCTGAGGGAGGCTTTCTTTGCATCTCATTTTCTGTGGGTTTTTTTTTTTTAAATAAACATTTATACCAACTCTTTAAAGGCTGCTGTTGTAAAAACTGCTGTGAAGTCATAAAGAGATTTGGGGATTTCAGATTTAGAATTTTATTGATATCTTCATTGTGTTAAAAGACTTTGAATATGAAGGTTATTTATACATATTTGATGTTCCCCTTACAAATAAATCTTGAAACTAGAGTCCTTTTCCAGTTTTTATCTTATACAACAAGGATTTCATGCATTTATATCAAAGGAAAAATTCCTTGTATTGGGTGAGAACTGAAATTCATGTTTATCCTGCTGGGGTCTGTTTTGGAAAAAGCAAATAGGATTACAGTCTGCCTAAGGTAGTTTTGGGTTTGGTTTTGTATTGGGGAAGGGGACTTTTGTTAATGTTTTATTGTTGTCTAGCATTCCACAGCATGAATCGTAAACCAACTTTGTAATTACTAGAAAGTTTTATTCATTATACGCTCCCATGTTTGACTCAGGGCCTTTTAGCAGTATATACAAAAAATCAGAAATTCTCATCTCAGATCAAGTTCTCTAAGTTTTCAGAACCCTGTTCACCTTTTACAAGGTTTTCTGTTGTATAATGCTCCTCAGGAGGCAGCAGAGCACATCAGCCATCTTACTGATCCAGTTTAGCATGGCAGGAACCATACTCCATAGGTGTTACCACTGAAACTGAGAGACTAAAATCTGAAATGTTTAAATTTGTTTGTGTGTAAGGCATCACTTTGGTCAGTTCTTAGGTGCAGTTGTTATTTTGTAACCAGAAAGAGAGGTGTTGTAGGCTGCGAATGGGCAGCTGACACTCACAGGTTAACTTAGAAGATGACTGAGGTCAATGTAGCTTTGCAGTAGTTTAGTTTGCTTGGGATGCTGATAGCTAGCTGCAGCATAATCTAATCAAGGAGAAGCAGCTGAAGTAGTCTGCTAAGGAGGAAGCACTTTGTGTCTCCTGAAAAGCTGAAAACATGGATGGAGTTAGTTTGTGCTACTAGCAGAAAACCATCACATTTGAGGGAAAAGAACACCTACTGTAGTCTTGTCCATCTTGCACAAAAAATAAACTGTTTAGGTAGAATGATTGTTGTTAAGGGACTGAGAAATCTGAGTTTTAAGCTTTCAAATTATTTATTTTTGTGTGAATAAGATTTTTATTTATTTATTTAATTGAAATGCCTTATTTATTTTTGCAATTCAGGGCTGTATTGTCTCTATGTAAGCTGCAAATATCAATATATAGTGTTAATATTAGGTGAAGCATTTCAAAATTGCAGTTACGACCACACGACTTTTGCCTAATCATTTGTTAATCATAGTAGTTTATCTGTCTTGAAAATTGTGTTGTTGCAGTAAGGTGCACATTTGATTTTATGCTGAATAAAAATTACCCTTTACCCTCTTTTTAAATTGGTTGCTGTCTGCTTTCACTCCAAGCCCTGTTGCATGCAGAAAGTGAAATCCACAGGCCTGTAGTGGATGAAGCTAATATTGTCTGTGTCTTTCACTGCTGGCTGTTGCAAAAATCAATACAAAAAACTTATGAGCATTCTCAGTACCCAATTCAATAGAAAATATGTCCCATTTCTGCAGCTTTTGCAGCATTTTTTGAGCTTCCAGGGCATGGAGGTCTGGACATACTTTTTATTGAATCAGATCCTTGGTAATGTCTTCATATATTTTTAAAGAAAACTCAGAAGGTACACACTGAAATAAACAGTGAGAATCGTACAAGTTGATGGCTCGACTAGAAAGCTTGAATCAGGATGTGAAGACTGAAATCTGTTTGGCTAGCAGCAGTTTCTCCTGCAAAAATATTTTATTTCTAACATGAGATCTGCTATATCTGATTGTATCAGCTTCAAAGAACACAAACATAGTGCCTTTGGCACTGCCTAATTTTAAAAATATATACCCACCAATAAACTAGCAAGAGATACTCACTTTAATAAAAATCATCGCGGTTAAAAGTTCTATCCTGCCAACTTTACCAGAACATATTCCTCCTTCCTTCTTCCCCCTGCCCTTCTGTTTGATGCATTCCTTAAATATTTCAAAGTATGTTTTAACCTATTCTTATTTCTAAAAGCCTGATTTGTGTCAGTTCCATAACTATACGGAAGTGCCTGGAAGATATATGCAGTCTGAGAGAAAGCAGTTGGTTCATGATAAACTTGAGATGAAAGTGATGCTTCTAGGCAAAGGTATTCAAGGAAATTTCTGGAAGGCCAACCTCCCTGTCAGCTGAAGGCATCAAAACTTTCAGTAGAGAAAAACATTCTCATTTGCTTTTATTGTCTTTATACATACTTAATGTATTCAGCAAACAGTATTTTGCGGAAAATTTTCTTCTGCATCCTCATCTGTGTGGACTGAGGCAAAAATTTGTAACACTTCTAGTGGTTGGCTAGGAATAATACAGACTTCAAAAATGTCCTCATTGGCAAATAGGTGGACATTGGTACTGAACCCAGTCATAGCCATGACTGATGTGAGAGATGTACTGAGGTGATTTGCTCACATAAAATCTGATGACTATGCTAAAAAAAGAAAAAAAGCAAATCAAACTTTGTCTTACTTTTGCAGTAGCCAAGCAGAAATATGGAAGAAGTAGACAATGTGACTTCAGACAAGCTGAAAATCTCAATTCTAATACCATTTATTATGGATATCCATTTTCTAGCTGCTTCATTAGGTTGTAGTTGTGGTGCAATGCAAGTACAGTTCAGTTTCAAGAACTGAAGCAGTTTGTTGACATCTTCTAGATTGATTTTAGTAATATTACCAGTGCTGTCAATAATTATATGTATCTGAAGGTATCATGTTCTCAGGAAAGATCTAACAGTATTAAAAAAAAAAAGCAAACAGAATGTAAATGTTTTAGAGCTTAGGGTCCCCTTGCTAACAGCTAGTAAAACATTCAGACATTCAGTAGTGGAGTAAAATTATTTTCTCTTTTGTTATGTTGTTCTGCATATTTAAGAAATCTGAAAAAGATAGACATTGTTTGCAATTGTGTATGGGGAAGGTATTTTTATTTCTTGGTGTGCTATTTTTTCCTTTTGTCTTGTTGAAATACTTGACCAATAATACAAAACCAGTGGTCAAACACTGGAACAGGTTGCCCAGAGAAATTGTGGAGTCTTCACCTGACTGGAGAGGGTCCTGGGGAATTTGCTGTAGCTGAGACTGTGTGAGTAGGGAGTGTGGACTAAGTGATTTCCAGAGCTCCCTTCCAACCTCAAACATTTCATGATTGTTTGATATTTTTGCACAGTTACAACAGAGGTTGAAACATAATTTATTACTTCCAGTCAGATAAATGGGAAATATTTCATATTCTACACAAAATGAACAATGATTGTTTCACCTGTGGGAAATGAAGAAAGAGAGGTTGCTATTTTTAGGAGATTTTTTTTAAAAGAGTCTTTGTGCCCATCTGGAATTTCTGAAGTATACAAGTAATTAACTTTATACACATGAATAGTTTTGCAGGGAAACTTTTCATCTACAAAATTACATGACTTAAGCTGGGCAATTAGCAAAAGTGCCAGTATTAAGCATGTTCCAGTGGGGATAATATAGTGGAGATAGATCTTTCTTTGGAGTACTCATTTACTCTTCACAGATCTAGCTCTTTAGATACACAGGATGGTTCTTTCGATACACAAAATGGTTCTTTAGATACAGTAGGAATCACATAAATAGAAACAATCTCTTTAAAAACAATTACTTCTTTTTTCCTATTTCCACTGACGCTGATCAGTCTCCATTATTCTTTCTCAAGGCTATCATTTCCAGAGCTTTTTCCTGTCCCTGGCAATCCCTCTGTTTTATTTTCTCTGTTTCTCTCAGACAGTTACGCACAGCAAAATGTCACAGAATTTCGTGTTCTCCCTGTTAGTCCCAAAAAAAATCTTTGTAAATGCTCTGACACTACTGATGGGTGTCTGTCTTCTGGGTGGTAGTTCTTATTATTTTGCCAATTCTAAACGAAGCGGAAGATAACTATCTCATTTAAGTTGTTCGTTAGTGTCTTCAGGAGAGTGACTAACTTGTAATAATATCATAAAACGTGATTGTACATAAGCCAGGAATATTTTTATTCCTTAATATATGTTTAGAATACATTTCAAATGGACTGGATTAAATACTCTGTGCTAGATTTAGCTTTCTTTTGTTGTGTGGTGTTTGTTTTAGAGTTATTCAACCAAATTTTATGTGACTATATTTCATCCATGGGTTTGTGTGCAAACTTATTGTGGAGATTATCATACTGTAAGTATAGGAAACTTGAGCTGTTTGATTGGTTACATATGCCATAGCCTTTGTTTCCACTAACAAATTATGTGAACAAAACTTCTAGAAACATACAATTCTTTTGGTTTCCAATACTCTTCATAATAATTTAAAATATTATATTCGAAGGCAAAAATCATTAGTACATTTGTGAAAATACTAACTTTTTATTTTTAATTTTTACAATAGACTTCAGAAAAAAATTCTTCAGAATGGGCTTTAATATAAATATTTTTTTAGATAGAAATTAAGTAAACTGTAACATTTTTTGTGAACATATATATTTTTATTTTCCTGTACTGACACATATATTTTTATTTATATTTTAGACAATGATTTAAAGACTATGATTACATTGTTGTTGTTGTTATTTTGCCAGCAATGTTTACAAAGCTGAAATATTACATAATTTTATGCAGATGTTAATTCTTAAAAAAAAGTTTTAGTAGTCAAAACCCAATCGTTTTTCTAAAACAGGCTTACTAATAAAGGAAAAGAACAGCTAAAAGTACTTATTTGTGTGAATCATGCTATTTATTCTTTATATAGACACTGTGTGAATCCATTGTTTTTTATGACTGTATGATATTCAGTATCTGGAATAATAGAAAGTAGGTGAAGCAACACCTAAGTACCGATACATTTCAGAGGGTATCAAACTACACTTCACTTTGCATTTTACATGTTCATTATTTAGGTTTTTTGAGAGCCTTATTGTGCATGTACTGTTGTGTACCGGACAGATATTTCCCTGTTTTGGTAATAAGAAGAGGCTTTTGCCAAAAGAAAAAAGAAGAAAAAAAAAAAGGAAAAAAAAAAATCCCGGCTGATCAGAAGCTTGCCTGGCAGATGTGAGGTACATCTTCTACCTGTGGGAGTGTGCACACTGAAGAAACATTTTATGAAACCACACCGCAGAGTGTGACCTGACAAATCAAATTTTGTGGTGCGCCAGAGGAAGAAAGCATGAACAAACTGACTAGTGTATCTCCTCCTTAGCAGTTTAGCAGTGTGTTCCTGAGAGATTGTTTTGTTTGGAACTATTTCTTTTCACTTTCTACAGCAAACTATTGTTTTTGCTGTCAACAATGATCCTTCAGTTTTTACATCTTGCAGTCTGTTTTGAGTTGTCACTTATTACTGTGCCTTTCCACTTGCAATAGGTAGTTAATGTACAATTAACATGGCTAAGATACCTCTAAACATTAAAAATAGTACTACACACCAAAAGGTAGCAGCAACTTTCACATGATCTTCTGCATTATTTTTTCTTTTTTTTTTTCTTTTTTGTGTTTTGAAAGAATCATTTTCAGGAACAGACTGTGCAGTCAAGTTACCTAATTGATTGGAGAATTTTTCATTTCAATTATGACCTTGAAGTCAGTGATGCCTGGAATGCCCCTCAGACCATGTCATGGGTGCTCTAGTAAAGATCTATCTTTAGATCAATTACTAAAAGCAATGGAACATCTGATCCTACCCTTGAAATTAACCAAGAAAAGTAGGTCAGCACACCTTCAGCTGACACAATGAGGTATTATGCTCTCAATGACCCAGGAAGGAAAGCACTAATGATTGATGGGAAGAGATATTTAAATGAGAAAGTTGAAGCACACTAGAATTAAGCATGTCAGAATGATCAAGCAACTCTAGACAGCCAAGTGACTTCAGATAGTGGCAATTTTGGCTAAACCTTAGGTAAGTTTATCCCCCTCCCCCCCAAAAAAAAAAACCAAGAGTCATATTTATCGTGAAATGAAAAAGCATTTAGGCTGCAAAGATCTAACAGTCCTTCCAAATGGTAGCTGTTTCCTTCTTCATTGTTCTTTGTCTTTTATGGCTTTTATTAGTTATCATAGTCTCTGTCTATGTGATAGAAAGGCTCTTGCCATCTCTTCTGAGCAGTTAAAACCACTAAAAATGGTGTCAGAAAGAGTTCTGCACATTATCACTGCCATAAGATTTAAGAAAACTCTCTTCTGAGTATGCTTCAGAGGCATTATTCTTCTTTGAATAGAAAACAAATGGAGAAAATTAACAAAATACTTGTGGTAATACAAGAACATCAGAACGATATGCAAGTATTTTTAAATTATTCCACGGTGGAGAGCTCAGCATGTGTTTAGAAACCGCTTAGAACAGCTGTTTTAGCTGTATGTAGACAGCACTGCAGCCTAACAGTACTCTAAGAAAGGTGTTATGGAAGCACTATATTGGTTTTTTCCTTCATTTCCATTGGGTGTAAATTAAAATAGACCATACTTGCTAGAAATAGACTTAGAGGGGAAACACTACTCATGTTCAAATTAATGTTTAAAGACTGTGAGAAATGTTCATCTGTGAAGGTAGATCCCTTTCTAGATCAATAGTGAGATAAAAGGTGTTTTTGGTGAAGTGTGCTACAGATTATGCAATGCCTTTCCTAAGCTGTCTGGGACAAACGACATAAGCAAAGGAAGGGTGAAGGATCTTGGCAGTCTTTTACCAGACTGATGGATTTCTTTTTGCTAAATCTAAAAAGGAGAATAAACTTGCACTTCCCTTTTCTGTGACAAGTGCCAAAAGTCATTCAAAGACTCAGCAACAGTACTTTGAGTTGTTAGAGATTTTAGGTAGTTAATGTATTTGCAAATTTGGGGCTCAGTTGTTTCTAATTAAAGTGACCTAGTTGCTGTATTCAGCAATTAAAGGCACATCTGCCATAGGATATTTATAATTTAGGACTGAAAGTTTACAAAACACTACAAAGTTTTGTGTATTACTAGAAAGAGAATTTACAATGTGCTGTTTTTCTAAATAATTCTGTATTGAGGGAAACATTGCTTCCTTCATTGAACATTTAAAATGGGTATATAAGAAATATGAAACACCTGTACAGAAAATTGAACGTCCTAGAGCTTAAATGACTCTTGGAGCTGAATGTAATTTTTTTTTTTTTTTTTTTTGGTGAAAATGTGTAGCTTTGATGCCAGTCCTTACATGAGCCTGCTGAAAAATTGTTCGAGTTCAAGTTAGACCAACTGGAGCAGAGTGGACAGGCATCCAGTGCGTGAGCAATGAGACTAATTCAATGTACCTCAATGTTCAATGCAGACAAAAGTAGTTATGAGCATAACTTAAATGTTCTTTTCTGCATTTTTATCTATGCTTTAGGTAGTAACTAAAGGCAAATATTCAGTTTGGGAAATAGCTGGGTCAACTGATTAACTGACGCTGTCAAGCCGTATTAACTGTGCAAATTGTTTTCACAGACCACAATTTGGGTTATGCCAGGTATAATTAAAAAAAAATTGCGACAGTTTGTTTCCACCAGTTTGCTTCTTCTCCTGAAATCATTGGCCCTTAATAAGGCAAAGGATGTGTTAATGGTCTTATTTTCACTTCCCAGAAAAGCTGTAAAAACTATGGGAAAATAATCTCAATTCATACTGGAAGAAATTCTGAAATCTCTCATGAAAATATTTTTTCGTATCTGGCATATTCTGAATTAATTTTTCTTTTTATTAGATTTTTATGCTCACTTTTATTTTTCTTACATCCTGATCAAAACTAGCAAACCTTTTGCTATCTGCACTAAAATAAACAACAAAAAACCCCAGAGGTGCTGTGTATGGGTAAACACACTGTGGTGATCAGCCCGAACTCACTCATTTTACATAGGCCACATGGAACTCACTGCTCTGAACAGCAGCCTGTTAAATTAGCTGTACTCTGCACACTTAAAATATTCAGTGCCTATTCATTTATATAGAATCATAGAATCATAGCATCACAGAATAATTTGGGTTGGAAAATACCTTAAGACCATCTAGTTCCAACTCCCCTGACATAGGCAGGGACACCTCTCACTAGACCAGGTTGCTCAAAGCCTCATCCAACCTGGCCTTGGAATGTATTGCTGTATAAAATGCACTAGAGTGATGAAGGTAACAATTCTACTTTTCCTCTTAGTTCATCACTGAGGTAAGGAGGAATATCCATAAATTAAATCAGATTTAAGCCTCTCATCCAAAAGTAAATTTGCCCGTTTAAGGTATGAAAAGCTCTTATCTTTCCAGTTGGTATTTTCTTAAAAAGCACAAGACAATATTGTTGTAAGGTAAGTGTTTAAGCAACTGCAGTCTGTAATATTATTAGTCAGTGAGAGAAATGGACATCTAAACCTCGACTTGCAAACAGCTCAAAAGTAATTTGCAGAGAGTCTTCCTGAAGTAGGTATATTTTGGGATTTAAAAGAAATTAATGTTTCTGGATTTTTTTTTAATATTATATTTATACATATTTATTTTTTTTTAAGAAACTTCAAAGCATATAGCTCTGGTGGAGTCACTATGTTCTGATTATTTGCCTGAATGCTTTGTGAAGCACTTCATTACGTACCACATATGATACCACAAAAAATGTCATCTGTGAATTATGATTTGGTTTGAGGTTTGTCAGGTAGTTCTTAAAAGCATCAACAAAATGGTGTGTGAAACACTACAAAGATCAGGTCATAATTAGGAATGGTGTGCTTGGAGTGCTAATTAATTTCAGGTAATGATTTCTCAGTACACTGGAGATATAGCAGAATTTTTAGTATAATTAGACTTTGAATGCCAAGGTTGTGATCAATAAGAATTAAAAGACCATTTGCAAAAGCTATATTTTTACAATTTATACAATTAGATTTTTCTTTTCTTTAAATATGTCAAAGCCTAAGGCATAAAAATAGTCAGGATTCTGTGCTAGCACCACCATAAACTCTACTTTTTGTCTTGCTTTAAATAATAATAATATAATAATCTGAATTTTCCATATAAAATGAAGTTCGTTTGCATTTAGTTTGTTTGTCTTTAGTTTGGCAGGTGTCAGTTTAATTAATAGTCAACCAAACGACATTCTAGATTTGCTTTGGATAGCAGTTCAATGAATTCTATTGATTTTGTATTATTGGACTAGATGTTGTCATTATTACTCTGTGCCATGCTTCAGGCAGGATTTGAATTAACCAGTAGTATTTCAGTATAAAGTGGTTTTGTCCTTTAGCATGGAAATGGTATTATAGTTCAGCAACAAACTAATTCTTATATCCTTTTTGAATATTTTACAGGTTTTTTTAAAAGACATTATGTATTAAAATTATTTAAAAAAAAGCTTCCAAATGTTTTGTTGGGATTTTTTTGTTTGTTTGTTTGGTTGGATGGTTGGTTGTTTTGGGGGGTGTTGTTTTGGTTTTTGTTTCCCTTAAAGCTCTATTACATTTTCTTTGGAATATAACTCTAATGTAATATTAGCTAGTATTTTAACATGAGGGCTAAGGTTAGATAGTTGTTAATGTATATTAACCTTTATTTTCTATACAGTAAAAGCAGTGCACTTTTCACAGATAAATCAGTTACAGGAACATATCTTGCACCAGTGCCTGCTCTGGAAGGCAACTGATCTGGGAATGCACAAGGATGACCATGGAGGAATTCTTCAGTATGTTCAAAACTACAGCTCTGAGAAATTCAACATCTTGTATTACATATTACTTACCAGTGTTTCACTCAGGAGAGAGTCTTTTCTTTCGTAAGTGACAGAATGGAGAATAGTATAGTCTTCTCTCTGCTTTCTATCCTGAAAGAAGTATTCATTTCTGTTGAAACTAGCACCTCTTAAGAATTTAGAAAATTTTGTAAGGGGTAGTGGAGCATTAAACCTGTATAACTGCTAGTCAAAATGAAAGGCCACAGATCCGAATACTGGTCTGTTCCCTATCAGTCTAACTATTCTTATGGCTAATGAAGATTGTAAAGTCTCTTGTGAGTATGGAAGTAGCATATCAGCTACATCTGTTTGCAATGGGGTTCAGATTAGATTTAGCTCTTACAGATGTTTACAGGGGTTTAGAAACAGATGGAGACCCAAGGCTAAAGCTAGAATTTTTTCACAGAATTACAGAATGGTTGAGTTGGAGCTGACCAATGCTCTGCTCAAGCAGGGTCACCTCCAATATCACTGTAGAAGTGTTATTCCTTAGTAAATTTTTGAGAGACTGGAAAAACTCAGGTAAAAATATTACTGCTCTGCAATGTGCCCAGACCCCACAAAAGGGATGTGAAACTGTGGAAGGAAAAGAGCTTTCCTTTCTTATATCTCCCTGTTGTGGAAAATATGTTTACTTCGAGAGAGTGTTCTCTGGTCAGGTGGCCATGCAAATGTCACCTGCCATGCAAAAAGGCGGCTAAAAGCCATTTTAAACACAAGTCCAAAGATGTACTAATGTAGAAAGACCTGCTTTTCAAAATGGAGTAAAATATGTAATTAAAGTAATACCATGTAGTCCCTTTTGAGGACTTTCCCCAAACTTTGCTTCATTTGAGCTCCACATACTTGACACCTTGTTTTGACAATTCATCTGATTATATCAATATGTCACATTATGCAATAATAATGAAACAGAATGTATTTCAACAGGATGAGTCATCCTGATGGCATGTCAGATCCAACATATTTCAAATTAAAGTTCCTTAAAACATGATGATTAAAACCTCTGTTTAAAAAAGCTTCCCCTGCACAGATTATTTGTATTTCCTATCACTATTGCTTCTGTTATGTTAAACTGGCTCTTTTACAACCTGCGTCTCTTTACTCAGTTCTCACTTTTAAGTCAACACTCAAGAGAAAACAGAAATGTGCAAAACCTCAGGGTAAAATGGAGAACAAAACATCCTTTCCTTACTTGTACCTTTTTACAATTTGAAATTACACATCTAGAAGCTTAAAGTAAACTTAATTCTGCTAGTAATTACATTCCTACACCTCTCTTTTAGTAGTTAGGATGTTCTACCCTTAAAAGTTGGGGCCAGAAAAAGGAAGTCATTTAATGAGTGAATCTTCAAGAGCGAATTGCAAACTACTGATGGACTTTAGACAAAAATTTTTATTGAGTCATGTCAAGAATTCCTGGAATAGTTTCATTTTCTCTTATTCCAAGAAACTAGAGCCTAAACCAAAACAAATATTTCTACTGCTGCATAGTAAGAAAAAGCAATATGTAACTGAATGTTTTAGGAAAGAAGATGCATTCTCTTCCCAGTTTTGTTACCTGAAGAAAACTTCCTGAATCTTTTATGATTTTTCTTTTTTTTTTTTCTTTTTGACAGGCCAGAATATTTAGATATCCATTTAGAAAAATAATTACTTGATACTATTTTCTGCTTTTTTTCATATTAGGGGGCATGTGAACTGTTTTGTTTCTCCTTAACATGCTACTATTGCTAAAAAATACAGATGTGTGTTATTTACAGAAGACGATAAATTTCCTCAGCTTCAGGAGTTCTGTTGAAGTCTTGATGCTTCAATCAGTTCGATGATTAGTCTTTTTGCTGAAATAGCTTAGGAGGGCCTCTGTTTGATGTCAGTGTCTTCCCTTGCTTGTTTGAGAAGGAATCTGTGACCTAGTTGCAGAAATGTTTGGCTTAGAAAAAAAGGCGTTTGAAGGGTTACATACCTTATTAGCTGCTTTTCCACCACTGAACATTGTTACCCTTAATCCTAATGGAAGTTATATACACACCTTAGCAGACAAGCGGGTCACCCTGCTGAGTGGATTTCGGGCTCCTCAGAAAGTGATACAACAGCAAAACCATGGCATTAACCAATGTAGCTGCCAATGATCATTCTAGATCCTGGAACTGGGTGGAAAGGGCAGAAATCCTTTTTCTGATTCCTTTTCTGTGGATTGTCTTTTCCCAGGACACTTCTTTGCAGTGAGAGAAACCTCCTGCCCACTGCCAGATCTCAACTAAATATTAATTGGGAACATAATGGAAAGTAAAACACTGAGTCTGTGAACTCTAATTTGAAATCCCACTGTATGTGTGTGAGAAGGGGGAAGGTAAAGGAAAGTATAGAAAAGGATAATGAATGCTGAATGTGAGATTATTTTTTTCAATATATTTTTCTGGGCATGTGTGGGAATTCATTGAAATGCAAGCTGACAGACGCCGCTGAAATTCCTGCTGTAGGCGGTTATTTTTTTGGTATAGGTTATGAACATAAATGAGGTAACCTATACAGAAGCTTCAGTTTCCTTTATATAGGTGGGCAAACCTGGTAGCTATCATCTTTGCTCCCAAAAGTATGTGCATAATTAGTTAAAATCCAAGTCCTTTCAGAATAGTGAAGCATCTACAAACCTTCGAGAGATAAGAATGTGTTTTTTCTTTTTTTCAGCAAACCAGTGTATTGTCAAATAGAAGTGCTTGCAGAAATAAAGAATATTTTTGTTATTATACATTGTATAAGTGAGGATATTCCTGCTCAATTTTATTATATAAAAAAATAACCCTGAAAAAACCCAGACAGCATATATTAAAGTGAGATGTGTGTAAGTTCCTTACATATTGACAAAATGATCAAATAATATTCATCACAGATATTCATAAAATATATCTGCAAAGGCTATTAGACATCTGAATAATTACAAGTCTCCTGGAAGCAAAGCAGTGTTTGATTTATTGTATTTTCTGTATATTCTGTGAGCTGTTTCTGTACATATAGTTTGTTGCTGAAATTTTGGGACAGATCTTATCTCTTGTGCTTGCAATTGGAGATTCAGGATACCATTTTCTTTTCATTGTCTTGCATGAGTTCTGATTTTTTTTTTGGGGGGGGCAGATGCAAGCTTGTTCTCTGATTCATTTTTTAATATAATATTTTTACATGGCTATATTTGCTAGCCAACAGCTATATTTCAGTTTATCACCAGACTTCCTTCCAAATGGAAGCACTTTATAAAACAAGTGAAATCACAATACCCAATCATTCAGAAATATTGTGCTACTTCAAATTTTTATAAGCTCTTAAATTTTGAGGTGATCAGGGTTCTGAGCTTGCATTGCTGAGAATAATTTAAAATTATTGAAGCACTTCACATATTTTTAAAACCACTTCAGCTAGGAAATGATGGGGTTCTAGAAATATGCAGCATATAAGGGTGTAAAATTATCAGAGAGCTTATGTGCTTCATTGTGAAAGTGATCAAGGTTCCTTGCTTGCACATTGCAAAGCAATTGAGAATTACTGAAGTGCTTCAAGTGGTTCATGTTTTTAGAAGAGTTCTGGTCTCTCCTGCTCAAATGCTCTTTAAAGTTGTGAATATCATCTCCAATATTTTTGAACGTTGAGTATGCAGCCGTTATTCTGCTTTTCCTTATTTTGGGCTGTTGGGGTTTTTTAGGACCCAATATTTGTCTTTCAGAGGTCTCAAAGTTAAGTAGGTCTTGAAATTCTTTAGTTTCAGACACGTGGGAGCTTTGATGAATTTAATTGTGCTATTGCTTCTGAAGAAAACAGTTTAAGAAATAGTTTTAATAATACTGGTGTCGGAAGCTGACATCTAAATTCATGCTTATGTCTTTCCTTATTTATAAAGTACTTTCCATTGATAGCTTCTTTTATTTAAAATTTTATAAGTTATACTCTTTCTGGATTTTAACTTATTTTCAATTATTTAATATTATTTTTAATATTATTGTGGGTTTAAAAAAACCCAAAAAAACAAACAAAAAAACCCCACAAACCCACCCTTTAAAATGTTGCTTTTTATTTCCTCCTTTTGTGAGCCCTTCTTTCTATTCCACTCCTTGCTGCCTTCAATACACACACTGCACAAACCACTGGTATATCATAATTCATTCTCTCTCAGCTCATTCTCAGTACTATGTTTCAGTAGAACTCACAGTGGGTAGAATTTTGAGCTGGATTTATCATCCACACAAGAGAATGATAATAGTTCTATATTTTAAGAAGGGAAGAAAAAAACCCTATAAATTGCATCATTCTGCAATGCATTGTTTCTGTATGTTGAATTTATGACTGTAAGAAGGAAATCACTTGTTTTATACAGGTATTCTATTGTGTGCGTTTAAAAATTTAATTCAGTCCCTACTGTGCTATTTGTTTTACTTAACTGTTTTCATGAACTTTGCTTATTTCAGGTCTATATTTCCTTACCTTATCTCTATTATAAACTATTCCTTCCAACTGTTTGCTTTTTTCAAAAGTGTAAAGAAATGACTCTCTGCACCCTGTTTTTTATTATCATTACTATTTTATTTTAGATTCAGCTTTAGTTGCATGGCAAATTGTTAAAACCAAAAATTATGTGTTTGTCATTGTCTCACTGATGCACATAGGAACTATATTAGTGATAAGTACTGTTTTCTGAACAATTAAGTGCTTTATTTAGCGAGGATTTTAAAATGTTTGTGCAACAGGAAAAAATTTTTTTTAACTGGAATAGTGTAATCATAGTCTTAAAAAGAAGTAACTAGAAAAAACTTGAAATCAATTATTTCAGGTTTCTTATGATCAAAATGGGCATATTACCTTGTTTAATATAATATTGCACTCATTTTCATGTTACTGTTTTTACCTCCATGATACTTTGAACAGCATAATTCCTAGGAACTCGTATTGCCTACTACTTTGAACTGGCTGGTTGGAAATTTTACTTATAGTTCTCGTTACCATTCCTTTGTAAGAATTTTAAATTATGAGCTGCCAAAAAGTGCTTACAATGTAAGAAAATGTTAGAATTAGAAAAGGTATCTTGTACATGTTCTATGCTTGCTGTCATGAATAGTGCCCTCCAACCTTTTTATTACCCATGGTAAATTAAAATAAAATGTTTTAGCTTAGAAAATCACATTAATATTGGCTATAGATATATCCATATCAATAGTTACTACTAAACCAAAAAAAATTTTGCAATTTTGGAAAATGAAATAGCGATTACAATTGCAGTCATTGGGGTAAAGTAGATATCTATCGGGATTGAAAAGACTGAAATCTGTAAACATTAATATAGAAATTGTTTACAGTGTTAACATTTATCAGAGACAGAATTTTCTGTGTTTTGCAATAACCACATCTTATTGTGCAAGTGCCTGGCCTCTATTTATCAACTTAGTATTTTCAAGTATTAAATGTGATCAAGAAGAAAAAGAGTTTTGTACGTTTAGTTCATTTTAATCGAACTGGTTTAAAAAAAGCAAAAAACAAAGCCCTAAGCAGAGGAAATGTTTCCCTGACATGTGTCTCACATATTTTGGTGAGAGTAAGGAAGATGTCTCCAAGATCTGGAAGAGATTTTCAATGAATCATATTTCAAATGCCTAAAAACGGGTGCTGATGTTATACCTTTCTACTGTACTGTTGTCTTTACATAGCAGGTATATATTGATAAGAAAAACTGCTATATGCAGGGAAACTGCTATATGTAGGAAACAGATGTCTGGATATGTTTGGACTGAGTGTGTGCTGCATAGTTGCAGCTTTAATACTGTGCTATGGGCAGCGGAGGTCAGAGTAATGACCATAGTGGTTAAAAGTGGCTGCCCAAGTAATGCAGTAGAAATCTACCAGGGCTACTGAGCTCAGGCTGGCTAAATTCTCATTGCAGAAGCTGGAAGACTGTTTTGTATTCCTCCTCTCTTTTTTTTATTTTATTTTTTTTCCTTTTGTAAACTCTACATAAGGATTTACTGCTATCTACCATCAAAGTAAGGATACTTCTCAAGGTAGACTTTTGATCTTGGTGAGGATGACCATTTTCAGGCAGTATTTACCAGCAAAAGTAATAGAGCATAATCAGTGCCTAAGGCTGTTCTTTTGAACTCACTAATAACTTTAGACATTTCATAAATTTGCTGCTGAAAACAATCTCAATTTCACATATGTGGGCATGTATTTCTTTAATTTTTATATACATACCAAAGTGTTTAAATAGTGTGATCTAATGATTTGTTGCACTTTTGCCATCTTTTTGTTATGTTGGTAAATTTTAGAACTTCTTGGAGGGTCTGAAAAACATTCCTAGAAAAAAAGAAGTCTTTTTAATAAATACCATCCACATGACCTGCTTTTTGGAAAAGGAGAAATAAAGCTTTTTACCTAACTGGCACATATGCTTACCATGTCTGATGTGTAAATTAGTTCATGAGCAATTTTGTGTACAAATCCTCATAAATTCTTCTGGGAGGAGACTAATGTGTATGTTGAGGTTTTCCATTCGTGTATTTGGAATTTTTCATTTATTTCTTATTTTTAATGAAAAATTGGTCACAGGTTTGATTCCCCCTAGCTGCTCCCCAGATCATTCTATTATGATTATTTTGCCACACTGTAACTGATGGACTTGAGTAAGGGGACTCAACTATTTGAGCGCTTCTACTAGAGGGTGATTAACAGTTATGCATAGAGGCAGCCTTCTACAGAAAAGGAAGAAAAAGATTTCTTGTCACACTGAAAATATTGTTTTCTTTACCTTCTGTCACAGATTCAATTAATTTGCCAACTGAGCATTATCATGAAAAACCAAAGAGTGAGAAATAGAAGTGGTCATTACAAGGGGAGCTTATGACAAAATTAGAGGATTCAGAAACGTTGATAGTTTTCCCACAGTCTACCAAATTCAAAAATGTTTATTTCATGGCTAATCACAGATGTCTTTTGCAGTCCTGCCTAGCATGTATAAGCAGTGTTTTGTTAACATTATACCTGTGAAACAGTAAAAAAACCCTAACAAACCACAGAGGCTTGGGTTTATATTTAGTACTGTGTTTGATTTGAGATACTGTTGTTAGACCTGATTGGGTCTTTAAACAAATAAACTACTGGTTTTAGTTATTTCTGCACTTAATATACTAGGGGGCAGGTGTATTTCCCAAAATATGTTACTGTATGTAGCTTCCTAAAGGCCGTTTACTGAAAATGTCTTACTCATCATTTGGAATACTGGCTAATTGTGATTGCTCAGAAAGCATTGTTTCTGACTCCATGATTAGACAGAATAATTCCCAACAATTCTTGATATCTTGATTTTCTCTGAGAAATTAATAGCTATAATATCTAACATTGTGAATTCTAGAGAAAATACATGTTAAAATGGCCTAAACTTCTAATAGCTTACAAAATTCTTTAAAGATAGGGAAGGAAACATATTAACCAAGGTTAGAGTGTTGAGCTACAACAAACTTTTAGTAAAAAACGAGAGAAGATCTGTAACTTTTGAAAATCATGTTGGCTGGTAAATATTACAGGCACTTAAGCTTTCTTTGTGACTGGTAGGTAAAATATTGTAAAGATTGAGATTTGTAATATAAACTTTGCTTAAAACTATTGAAAGCTTTAGTAACACTCTTTCAATTTTCCAAATTCTCCTAAATTTCAGTTCTATTTACTTTTGATTTTTTCTCATTATTGTATATTTTTCCATCACATAGTTATTTTTACAGCCTAATCAAGTCACTTTTGTAGGAATTCAAAAGTTTTCCCATGAAATTTATATATTTATATTTTTTTTTTAACCCTAAAGCTTCAAGATTAAAATATTGTAGAAAAAATTTTTTTAGAACTGGCAGCAAATGACAAAATGCTGGACATTAAGAAAATTCTCCTGAACAAATATTTATAAAGACATTTGAATTAATCCAGCTTTACCTACACATATCTGAGGTGTGTAGCACTCACAGTATTGGTTAGACTGGGAAGTACTGATGCTTTAGAGTTTATTATATTTACATATAAGATGCTGGTACCAGCCACAAGCATGTGGGACCCTATCTCGGACACAGAAAAGTTGCCAGTTTGTGCCTCTCTTAAAAGGCTGAGCCACATGGCCTGTCTTTGATTATTCACTCTAAGACAGTGTTGATACTTTTGCTAACTGTAAAACACTGGTCTCCTGCACAGCATAACCTGTAAATTCTGACGTGGTGGGACATGTGAGAACTTACCAGCTGGCATTTGAGCTGTGTGCTGATGGTCATCTGCTGTGGTTGGCTATTCATACAGGAATACCAAGCAGAAATGTAACCTTCATCTGACATCTGCCCTTATAAATGTTGCTGTTTCTCCTGAACAACTGCTCAAAGAAGTCAGAACAAGACAAGTCCTACTTGTGAAGCAAAAATTCTTGTAAGAACAATTTCCACCTCAAACAGTTCAGTTATTTTCCTACTCTGGTGGTACACGATTTACTCTTAACTTAAATCAAACTGCTTACTCTCAGAGTTTATGGTTTTTATTAGGTAAATATTAGGCTCAGGTCTTCCTTTTGTATTCCTCTTTGCAAAGTAAAAGTCATATTCCTCTTTGCAAAGTGAAAGTTACAGTTAACAGTATGACTGTGGTGAAGATCAGGCCATTGGCTTGCCTTTAACAAGAATTTCAAAGCACTGTTTGTTTTTCTAAAATGTCAGTCTCTTTGCAGTCTGGAAATCACAGCTGCTAAATCTTTTATCACATACTTTTACTTCATGTTCTGCATGCAGGCTTCTCTTTCCTGCATTACTAGGGCCAGCTGCATCAAACCTCTCAGGTTAAACCTGCAGGAAAACTGTCCCTTCACCTTTTCTTCATTTGGTCTTGCTTTCAGGAGACCCTTCCATCTCACAGCAGGCAACAGCTACTTAGAAGAGGGATCTGAGCACTTTGAAGTCAGACCTGCTTTAATAACATATTAGTGGATGAAGACCTGCACCAATTAGTACCCCTTTCCAAAATTATCTAGTCTTATGATCCAGAGATTTTTTTTAGTCATCCTTTATGCCAGACTGCAGGAGTGTTTGAGCTGAAGAGATTTTATGCCGAACAGGTGCCTTAATCCACCTGCTCAGTTGTGTAAATAGCAGTGAGATACCTTGTTTGGAAGTGCATGAAACATGCTATTTGATTGATTGATTTATTTATTTCATAGTTTGGCTGCTAGCTTAGCATGGACAGGCTTTGTCCAGTGCAGGTTCTGTGAGAATTTCCACCAAAGTGGTGGTGCTGTTCTCCAAGGGTATTTTTTCCATAATCACTTCAGTAATTAGGAAAAGGAACACTTTATATCCATGCAGTCCTTGGCATTCTTCTATCCTGTATGCATGGATAGCAGGGGTTTGCAGCCCTGATCTGGGAGAGACGTTAGTCACCTCGCAAATCCACAAAGTAGGAGGAAAACCATTGATGTTCGTACCAAAGTGAACAGGGTGAAAAATGTTTTCCCAGCATCAAATGGAGGTGAGATCGATCGCTAGTGGGAAGGTCTGACATGATTTGGCCAAATGCCTACCTGAAAGCCCATGGTTTAAAAGACATTGCTTCAGAACAGGTCTTTTTGACCTTGCTGTTTCCAGACCAGTTCCTGAGCTTTCTGCTTTTGGTCACTCAGAGGAAATTTCAGCAGCTTGGGTCTGGAGATGCCAGATCCTGCTTGATGCTGCACATGAGGAAAGGCAGATTAGATGTCAGCTCCCTGATTGCTTAGGCCCCTGTCCAGAGGAATGATGGGGTCAGTGGTCAGGCTGGCAGCTGTCCATTTCAAAAGGGCAGCTTTCAAGCTTAACCTTAAAAAGGATTCTTCTGGGATTTGCATCTGCTCTTTAAAGCCTATGGAATCCCAATTTCAGTTTCTTAAGGATGATGCCCCCCTGCCTGGGAGCCAGTACCTTTGGTATGGAGTACTGCAGGGCTCACCAGTCAGAATCCCCACCTATTTATTTGTAACTTTTCTATTTACTAAAGAGTGGCTTAGTTTTATTTGAAAAGGAAATTGACATCTCTCGCTCTTTGTCGTTGCCTTGTTAACAAGGAGGAGGAAAAGCTGCCTAATCTCGACATTATGAGAGTTGTTAGAATTGATCCTAAGTGAGCTCTGGAGAGCAGAAAGTCAGATCACCTCTTTGTTTTGTTCCAGGGGGTTACCAAAAGGGAATGACAGCCTTCAAGGGACCTATTTTCCAGTAGCTGAAAGGCTGCATTAAGCAAGCATGTTTAGTGAAGGGTAAAGAGAGTACCAGTGGGAACAAATGCATGCACCACCATAGCAGGCAAGAGGCTCAGAGCAGAGAAGGCAGATGCCTGCTGTGTAGAGCTCCCTAAAGAGGCCACGTGGGCCTTTCTGCATGCAGTAATTCAGCACTGCAGACTGGATCCTCTGTGGCATCCTCTGGGGTTCTTGGTATAGGAGTGCTACAGGCGGCCTCTTCTAGCCACTCCTTACCTAGCAGGTAGTAAAAGCACCACTCATTAATCCTGCTTGCTCAGCACAAGGAGCTTTTGGGGAAGAGAGATTTTTTATGTAATGAGTAGGCTTCTCCATCAAGCTTGAGTATAAATTATCTCTAAATTTTTTGGCATAGTGGTGTTTTTTGGGTTTTTTTGGTCTGAGTTCTTAGCATTGTTTCATTGTTGTTGGTGTAAATCTGGTTATTAAAAATATTCCTTCCAGTATCTGTACATTTCTCAGTACGACAGAAAAACATTTTATTGATCTCCAAGTTATCTTTTCCCTTACTGAGATTTATCCCATATATATAAATAAAGAACTTTGTGAGGGCCAGTTCCCTTTCATGTGGGAGGGTGAAGCATTTCCACGCCAATGAGAATGGAAATTCTCAGGGTTATAGGAGCTGGTAATGCAATATAAGATGCAAAACAGTATTATCTATCAGACTTTTCATGGCTACAAAGAGAACTGCAGTAAGGTTAAATTGGGTCACTGCTATAGACCAAAACAACCCCCAACAAACCTCCTGTATTTGTTCCAGAGCAATATGTAATATATTTGTCTCAACACAGTAATTTCAGAGTGCAGTCTCACTAGGCAGAGAAATTTCTTACAAGACTGGAAAAGCTGATCTCATATACTTGGCCTCACAGAAAATTAAAAAAAGGCAAGTGTTTCCTGTGGGGTTTAGTACCCTGCTGAGGCATGCCACCACCGAACCTTGTGCCCTACCTTGTTTACCTGCATCCTCACAATTCCAGGTGGACCCAGAGGGAAGAAGCCTGCCTGCAAGGAGACGTGCTATGACTCCCAGGAGTCGCCGCAGCCTGAATGAACTTTACTTCTTAAGCCAGACAAGAAAAAGCTACCTTTTTTCCTCAGTGCCTGAAATTCAAAGGACAATCAGAAACTCATGCTGTTGGTATTTTGTCTTTACCAGACAATATGTTAGTCATGCTTATAAATGTATAGCATGTGCTTGGCTCTTCAACACTATTCCTCGCCATCCAGAGAAAGTTTTTCTAGGAGAGGATCTCAAGGCATGCGCTCTTTCCTCTTTGCTCTTAGGACTATATTGGGCAGGACCTTTGTCACAGTGCTCTCTGACTTGTCTGAAGGAATAGGTATTGCGGATATGCAAAGAGAAAGGTGCTGGAAGCCAAGCCAGTTTCTTCAGTGCGGCGTTCAGATTCAGGGACTGCTCCAAAACTCGAAGCAAATCAGAAGATCATTTCTGACTGATTCAGTTGGTTGCATTTTCAAGTGAAAACAAAGAATATTGAGGCTTTTATTCCATGAGGTTTTCAAACGACTGCTGACAGATCCAAGTCTGACCCATTCTCCACTGATTTAACTCTTTTATTCTCTGTCCTTAGGTATCAAGGAAACTAGTCTACTTAAAAGGCTGATGTAGGAAACACAGAAGTTTCTATCTGCCAGGGCAACCGTGTCTGATTGTGAGAGGAACAGGGTTTTTGTGTAAGTAGGTTATTTTCAGTAAAATCCAAATTTTAGTCCTCTTTTTCCTGTGTATTTTCCTCTGCTCTCTCGTGTTTTTGTTTTGGTTTTGGGGGTTTGGGGTTTTTTTTGTTTTGTTTTTTGGGGTTTTTTTTGTTTGTTTGTCTTTTTTTTGTTCCCCAGATATGATCCAAAGTACTTCGGACACTGGGCAATAGTATGCACTCTGGTTTAGTGTCCTTCAGAACTTGTAAGAAGAAATTCAGGTAGTTTATCCTACTTAAGGAAATATCAAGGGAAAACTATGGAAAGCAGCAGAAAGGTGTTAATAAGATTTTTTTTTTTTTTTTAAATATCAAGTTCTCTGAATTTTGAAACCTCTCTTACTACTATGGCAGTTATTTAAAAGTGTTGCTCGTAACCATCAACAACTGCTTAGCCCTTAAGCTGTAGCCATCTTTTCTGCCAAATGGTTGTAGATAATTATGTAGCAGCTTAAATAGTTAAAAAGTGGTTGGGTTTTTTTTAAGCAACCAGCAGTGCCTTTTTCAGGCACAGCCTGTATCTACAACAAAGAGAATACTATGAAGGGGAACTTATTCCAAGACAGGATTTTTATCATGTTGGGGCATTTCTTACCAGCATTATTTAAAAGCTTTTTAAAAAACTGCTCTCTCACACCTTTGTTCTTTCTGTGCCAGGAATTGTTGTTACATATTTAATACCTTATTTTAAATGTTTCATATGTTTATGACAGGAAATGCATGTATAATATAATCAAGGCTCTTCAAATTCTGCTGCACCTATATCACTCCACACAGCAGTCTGGAAGCTTGTGTAAGGAAATCCTTCTCACCACAAATTCTGTAAATTGAGAAATACATCTTAAAACTGTTTTTAAAATAGTTTTAATTTGTTTCCATTACAAGGCAAAGTCACAATATGGCTTGGCTGGGAAGAATGCTGCTTTTTTTACTCACTCTCTTAAATTTGCTTTGTTTATTCTGATGGTTTTGGACCTAACTCTTTGTAGGAATTTGAGGAAACTTATAAAGGAACATGGTGAGGTTCCCTTGTCACCATAAACTGGATCAATACCATTGTTTATTTCTCAAAAAAAAACCCACACCAAATAACACAAATGGTGGTAACTTCACACCCCTGAGACCAGACCCAAACAAGAACTCATAACTGAAATTGGAAGCTCCCCATCTCTCAACCAGTATTCATTTCCTAATTTTATTTTTATAAAGTCACCTCCATCTGCGTACAGAATCCTTAAGGAATATGGTTCCTGAAGGTAATACAGATTAGAATTTTCTTTCATCTCAAGTTTTTTGGGCATGGGTGAAAGAAAACAAATGTTCTTCGTAACAAATAAATAAATTCTTATTGTAGGGTGTATGTGGTAGTGGGGATTTTATTATTTTTAAATTAAAACATTGCAGGAAGTCTTCCTTCATAAGGATTGATCTGTCCAAAGGTTTTTGTGTTCTTTTTTTTTTTCTTTGGGGGGAATAAGAGGGGAAGTGGTTCGGGTTTGTTTTGTTTTTGGTTTGTTTTGGGTTTCTTTTTCAGGGAGAGCTTTCAACAGGAAAATAAGGGGGTTTTTTTCTTGTGTTCTAACATTTCTCTCTAGATCATTCTTGAGATACTGTAGAGTGCAAATTCCTGATCACCAGTTTTACATGGATCTCCTAACATATGATGGCGATAGCTCATCAACTATTCCTCACTCTAAAACACTCAGTCCTGATGAAAGACAAAGAGGCTGTGAGCAAAACCTGAAACATTTACTGGGATTTGTAGAGAGGGGAAAAAAACCAAGTTTCTGACAGGTTTGTTTTTTGTCTCTTTTTTTTTCATTAGAAAAAGAATTAGATTTTGTTATTAGTAATACTTCAACTTGAGTTTTTCACCACATTAGCAGGCAGAGATTCTTTTAAGTCTTCATAAAACAGTGTAGCATACTTTGCAATACTGAACACTAACTCTTCCCATAAGTGTCAATGTACTGTAAGGTAAAATATAGACTGCAATGTTTTAATTTCCATCCTGTTCTCTTTCTGTTGTTGCTTGTTTACTTTGGTTTCGTCATATAAATATTTGTGTGAGTACTGGTTTATTATGTTGCTCTAAACACATGTGAATCTAATTACCAATGTGTTTAATTTGAATTTAGTGTTACATGGTTTTTAATCATGCTCCAAGTCACTTTTAATGGTTACAAGAAAAGTATTTCTGGAACACATGCTTCTCAGACTATAAGGATGCAGTGTTCCCAGCCATAGTTGAGATTATTAAATTTATTACCAAATGAATGTTGGGCAAACACTTTTGGACTGGATCCCAATGTTAATTAGCAGAAGGAAAAAACAAGAGGTTAAAACTTAAACTTGGGTTTTATTAGGTTTTGTTGGATTTTAAATGCATCTAAACAAATAATACATCTTCCCCTCCCCAAAAACACTCCCTAAGTATTTATATTGCATCCTTTGAGTTGTCTGAAAATTATATTTTTTGTATATTGATTTTTTATAACTAGTCTCACAGTAACAGTGTTTTGTTTTATTTACAAAACATGCATAAGGGCTGGAAAAGTGCCATTGTAGGTTTCAGAGAAAAGCAATGACTTCTGTCCTTTGGAGCAGCAGAGATAATGACAGTAAGATTTTCCCATAGTGTTTTTTCAGTCTGTTTTGCATTTGTCTTTGAAGGACTGCTTACAGGGATGAAAAATTCATTGAATTATCTAACATACACAATTTTTTGATATCTTCACTAGATTTCAGGTAAGACATAAAATATTTTTGTGCTCACAGTAGTGAGAATTCTTGAATTAATATTTTTATCCAGGGCGTTGTGCAATTACAACCACATTGATCTAAGTGGTGCTGAAAGAAGGTAGCACCAGTGAAAAAGTAAGCCCCTTAGGTGTTCAAATAGAGATTCAAGTATAAAATATATTCTGATTAATTTAATGTTTTTTTGTTTTTTGTAGTTCAAACTGAAACAGGTATTGACTGATCAGAGAGATATATATGTATACACACAATTACTAAATGTTCTGCTTCCACATGAAAGCCAGGAAGAGACATAGGAAGCTAATTTTTCCCACTAAAATAATGTTCTTAATTTATTAAACCATTCTCATTTCCTTGTCAGTTGAAGGAAACTTACTAAAACAGTGGGAATATGTGAGCCAGTGAACCAAAGAATAAAAAAAGGAGGAAAAAATATTAACAACTGGAATAATTGCAGCTAGCAACACTTGTAAAACTAATTCTTGTTGGTGATGTTTCCAGATTCTTACATGTGATTCCACTGGTGTGTCACTTTCATCACCATGCTCTTATGTAGTGTGGTTCCACATTGTTATCATTCAGTATTTCATTGTTTTTTGTGTGGAATTTATTTAGCTGTTCATGCTGCTGTCTGATTTTCTGTGTTTCCTTTCAAGTGATTCCTTCTTTTTTCTTACATGAAGTGGATTTGCAAGTCATCCTTTACCTGTGTAGGCTACAACTTGGCTGAAATGCTTGATGTTGACATCTTGTTTTTTTCCTGTGTCAACTTCCTCTTGATTCTGCTGGAGCAATATCTGAGAGATCAAGTTACATTTGAATGTGTAAACAGGTAGATATGTATTCCGTAAACTGTTGTAAATTCTTCTAAGACATTCATGATATGTATTGTTTTCATGTTAATTTTTACAGTTAGTGATTTTTATATACTTGCTATTTTGCAAAATCTTGCAATCACTTTCATAGAAGCCTCAGAAAAGTTGCTCTGTGCTAGTGTCTGGTTTGTGACAGTGGCTGGTAGCAAATAATTCACAAGTAAAAAAGAAATGGTTAGTATAGAGGGATATATTTCTAGATCCAACAGTTAGTCCCCTTGGGTCAGTCTTTGCATTTACCCAGAGTGTTTATAGTTCTGGACAACTTTTTACTTGAATTAGTACTTTTTTAGCCTATTTATTATCTCTGCTTCAAAATACTCCAAGGCAGTAATTTCTGCTTTTTAATGACACATTGCATTAAGAGGTATTTCATTTTGCTTTAAATCTCTTTTCTCCTAGTTTTCATCAGCTCTTTTCTCATTCTTTTGGTATGAGAGTTAATTGCTCCCTACATGCTTTCTCCAAATGATTTTATGGGACTTTCTTCTACCTTACTGCAGATCTCTGTTTTCCCAGATTAAATTTACTTATAGAAATGCTGTTCCTTGATTTTGAGAGTTCTTTTTCTCTCTCTTTCCCCATTTTTCTATTTCTATTTTCTCCTTCACAATTATATAATTATTATGCTATCAATAAGAAAGGAATTCAATGTCTATTTTAATAAAGAAGATGTCATAATCTTTTTGGAGGAATTTCTGGAAAATTTCTCTCTGTTTCTAGTGTCATTTCTAGCTTAAAAAAACCCCAATATATCCATCTTTACTGGACTTCTCTGGCCATTCCCACATTCTCTCTATCTAGAACACTTGTCAGGTCAGGCATCAAACTAAGAACTAACCAAACAAACAAAAAAAGTTCGACAGGTTTGATTCTTTTCTCATTCAGCACATGTGGATTTCGAACTGAGGATAACTAGTGTTATACTGAAGCTTTTCTTCTGTAAAACAAGTATTAATGAAAGCTTTGAAAATATTGTTGGTCAGCAATGAGATTACATTTGATCTAATGGATATACAACTTTTTGCTTGTGAGTTTGATGCAGAACTTGGTATCTAAAGGAAGAAATCATCTAGCCTAAAACATGATCTGGGGGGATTTCTGTAAATAAAAGACAACTAGATGATAGTACAACTTCTTTTTTTTTTTCCTTCCTCAGTCACGATAAATTTTAGATGTTTTCACTCTGAGGTACTTTTGCATTGTTACTGAAAAAAAAAGTCATCTGTAGTACATTTTTTTTTATTTTTCCGTATCAGAAACAGAAGTGAGAACAGTGGTTTTGCTACACTATTAAAAAAATTACTAATGCTTTTTTTTAATAAAAACTAACCAAACTAACAAACACAAACAGCTTAAAATATGCAACTTTTAAACAGTAGAAGAGGTTGAAGTATTTTACAGAGCTGTTCAGAAGCAAGAGTGGCCGTTTGTAATTGTTCACACCAAGACATTTGGCTTTACAATATCACTGCTTACCACCATCATAGAAAACATTAGATATGATTAGCTGCAGGTATCCATGCCAGATGATATCCTAGTAAAGTCCTTTATATATTTCATCTTATAATTGTATTTGCAAGTTAATGTTTGAAGTGTCAGTCTTTGTAAAATTAGCTCATCTTGTTATGATTTAGAGCTTTGATGTGAGTGAAAGGCTTCAATTGCAATGCACAGTCACATCTGAGAGTAAACTGCATAGACAAAGAGCCTTACAAGACTACTAAATCAAATACTCTGAACTGTCTATGTGGATTATGAGGTACTATTTGCATAACTTTGAAGTATTTATACTGATGAAATTACAATAATTAAAATCATTGCTGTGTCAATTGCTAGATGCCACAAGGCATAGCAATTACTAGCATGCAAATCAGACTTTGTGTAAGCATTTTAAAGAATAATTACCTTATTTGATTCAGATGTGCCTGAAAGGCATTAAGAATCATTTGAGCTATTTTGCCTTCAACAATTTTTAGGTCTCAGATAATACCATTTTTATTATTATTGTTGACGATAATACCTTCGTGTGGGCATATGTCTATATGCTTCTGGTTTAGGTTTAAAGTGAAATCTAGTGGTAAAACTTGCTGAAGCAGTTAGGAGGGATTTATTTTATATTAGTTTGTTCTGAATCTCTGTCTACAAATTATTTTATTTTGCATAAGAACTAATACGAGCATGCAGTCTCTTAGTTTTTTGATACAGCTTGTTAAATCCTGTATTGCAGGAGTGGTGTTTAAATTATTTCTTAGATGAAAAAAGATTTTTTTTTTTTTTTCTTTAGATTGATACCTTCCGATTTGCATTTCCACAACATGAATTTGAAATAGATAATCTGAAGGAAAACAGACTCTAAAGAGCTGTTTGTTAACATCATTGTAGTTAAATATTTCCAGGAAATGTAATGCTGATTGATAACAAAATTAATTCAAGCTACCCAGATTTCAGAGCCATTTTTCGTAGTGAAGATGCACTCTGGAGTGAACAGTAGTGGATGTTGGACAGATGGGTTCTCTGGCAAAACAAATAGCAGACAGTGAAACAGGGGCTCCTTCTGAAACAAAACCCATAGCAGCAGTGTGAAGTCAGCTCAACAAGTACTCCAAATCATTCAGGCCTTAGGTTTAATCAGTGCAGAGTTTTCCTAGAAAAGGTCCTGCCTGCCAGTGCATATCTCCAAGTGCATGATATGCCCTGATATATGGTGGTTTCTAATACAAAAATCAGGAGAGAACATTGTCCTCCCTCCTGGCTTTGCTTTCCAAGTAATCTCAATCCCAGTGTACAGAGCAGCACATTTTGCTGCTAACCCCTCTAATTGTTAGCTAACAATAGCTAAGAATTTGACATATGTACAGAGGCATATGAAAGGATGGACTATTCTTTATCACTTTTATCCTAAATTTTGCAAGGATTAGGTAAAACAGCAATTTCAAGGAAAGAATTCTACTGTATGAAGAAATGCCTACATTGTCACAGCATCATGTTTGTTAATATAAATAATTTTTAAAACATCTAACGTTTCTCCTGATGATAAAGGCACACATAATTAGGAGAGAGGAGAAAGATAAACCAGTTTCCTAAGTATGGTAGGAGCCCCAATACAAGATCCCATTTCAGTGGAGTGTTGAGGGATATTGAGTGCCGTAAAGAATCTACTGTGGCTACTCCACATCTTTCTTTGTGTGGTAGTGTTGTTTATTTTCCCACTACCGTTTCTTGTAAAGTTTCAACCATGCTTTTCAACACTTTGTTGTCAGTAGAATATACACTGTCCTCTCACCTGAGAAGAGGTTTCTGATTCCTATGAACCTCCAGAACCTTGTGAACTTTTCAAATATGCCAGCTTCAGATCTCAGCTTCTATAGTGACAGATGAAAAGAAGCCTCTGTGTTCTGACAGTTTTCCTTATCTCTGTAAATAATACTACCATAGGTCCTGACTGTATGGACATGTTCCTGGGTACCCTGTACCTTCTGTCTGTATTGCAGGGAGTAGACTGGGAGATTAATTCTGTCAGGAACAACCTGACTCCACAACTTGGCTGGCTGACTGACAATTAGAGCACCTAACTCTGGAGGAAGACATATCTTCCACCTGGTAGTTTGTTCTGCAGCAGGGTTGTGACACTCCAAGCTATGTGACAGCTGGACGTTTTCCTTGACACTTTTTCTTTTTGGTATTATTAAGAAAAGATCATTCTTTGCTGTAGGGCCCTAAGGAAGAAATATCCTTGTAGGATTTTTTGTTTGTTTGTTTTGCTTATTCCCCATTAATACCTCTGTGTAAGAAAAATTCATATCCAGACTGTAACCTGAATAATATGAAAAGGAAGTATTATTTTATGAACACTTTAAATTGCACTGATGTTCATTAAGCTCCACCAAACTCCAGGGAGACAATCAAATTCCAACGTGTATTTGAGTTTGTAAACAATCATTAAAATACTGTGTTCAAAAAGACTCTATTTTTCTCCATCTTTCCTGCATTATCTTTTATGCATAGCTTTATTATTGTATCTTCTGAATAGAAATCTAAACCCCTGTAGTCAATACTTATTAAATCAAATAACCTTATGCTTCTTTTCCACTTGTCGTACCACAAATTTGTTGCAATTGCAACTATCCAGCATGCTTTATACTGGTTAGCTCTGAAGTGGTGGATAGTACTGTGTTAAGATTCTACCTAATTAACAGCATAGTTCCCAGCTAGTCCTGAGTCACAAGGTCTGGGTTTCAGCCTTATGCTTGTCTGTGTTCAAATATCACCCAGTGTTTAGTGAGCCAAAGCTGGGGCTTAAAGACTCTGACCAACTGAGCCTTGTGAAGTGGTTGGTTCTAACGCTGGGACCTGAAACGTGTTTCATTTAATATTTCCTCATTTTTTAAAAGCACCATTTTTCCCTTTTCTTGTCTGTTAATTCTGAAGTTGTGCAGGTTTTTTTGAGGATGGTTTTCCTGCTTCATATTTAAATCGTCTTTGACTGGATTTGGAGGCATCTCTCACTGTGGTGATTTTTTAAATATTTATACCTGAATATACCCAGATATACCTACACATGTGCTACTCCATTTATTTTTTACAAAGGCAGTTCTTTCACCTTCCAGCTCCACTTCCCTCCCATATGAGCCTAGTGCCATCATCATTCATCATGTTCACATAATGGGTTGGAAGAAGAGGTATACTTGCTCTCCTTAAATGAACTGCTACTGTTATTACAGAGGTGTGATTGCTGCTGTTATAATGTATTGTAACCATCCAATGTGAAATGCATTTTGTGATGGCTAATAAGTACGTTACCAGCCTTTATGTTTGCATTATTAGGATTTAGTTAGAAACCTCCTACTTTCGGAAGACACAGTCACCTACTCCAAATCATCTCCAGTCTGACCCTTATGTGCAAGGGCATGAGTATAACTCATCCTAGATTTTCCTCTATCAGGATCATAAATGGTCATGCTTTAGCTGTCATTAACACAGCTTGAACTGGCTACTGAAGTGGCCAGCATTGGCAGCAGCTGTCACACTACAGCTACAGTTTTACTTATGGTTTTTAAATTCTGGCTAATGTTCATCTAAGCCACTACTGCATCCATGAAGACCATTTGTAGTCTATATCCCTTTCCAGTTCTCTTTCTTATTGATCTTGTTGAAGACCCAAACAATTAAAAAATAAAGTAAAATAAAATAAATAACATGACTCTGCATCTTTTTTATGGACATTTGGAGCTCTTCTCCCTGGTTCTTACTCTTTGGTTTATGTTCTGTTTCATTCTCATTGGGAGATTTCAGAATATGCTCACAGATATCCTATTTTTTCATTTGTTTAGCTCATCAGAAGTGTTGTTCTTTAGGAAATCCAGGCTCTTTTTGATGCCTAAAAACAAGCTACTATGTGTACTGACATTTTTTTGGAAATCTTACTTCCTATTCATTATTTAATTTCAGGGAAAATGTTGGACTGTTTAAAGTTTTGGGTTTTTTTAAAGCAATTAACATTATCTATTGTGTTTTCCTAAACAAAAAATATCCAGGTGAACAGTAGCTCTTTAATTATTACTGTTATACATTATCTATGGTCCCAATGTTGTTGAGACTTCTTATCTACCCAGAGAAAACAAATTAAAAGGCAAACTTAAAATCAGTAGAGGTCCTTTGTATAAGGACCAGATACAAACAATATACTTATTACTCAGTTACTAATGCACTCGGTATTCAGTATTTAGCTCCATCTAAAAAGAGGGTATAAGGCTGGATAAGCTAGTACATTCAGGAAGCCTTAAAATAGAAAGCATTGTGATGATTCCTCATTGGTCAAGAGGTCCCAACAAAGGCCTGTACAAGGTCTTGCATTACATTGCTTTGTGCTACATGGCATGGACTGAGACTAATATTGGATTCTGAAGGCAAAAATAATTTAATCTTGTTAGTATGTTGTTAAACCATGCTGTGATGGAAGAAAGAGAGGAGAGGGCAGAGAGAGGCTGTTGGTTGCTGTCCAGTTGGCTTCAAATGTCCCTCCACAGCATCTTCTCTTTCTCCAACACTTTGTCTCTGGTATTTTAGTTAAGGCTGAGGTGGCCTATTTGAAACCATAGATTAGCATAAGTAGGTAAAAAATGGGGCAAAATGTGTAATTCCATGTGGTTTGGCTTTTTTTTTTTTGTTTGTTTCAGTGAGGCTATGTCGACTAGAAACTGTATCAGCCTATCTGATATCACAGAGATGGGGCTTTACTAAGAATAGTGGTGTTTGGCTATGTGCTTTAAGGAATCTCTCCCCCAAAACAGAAAATACGCTAAAGCATTCTTGAATTTGCTTATATGAATATATTTACTTTGAAGGAATATATCTCAAGTAGAGCAAATGATGAGATTTGGTCAACATCCCAGTTAAAATGAAATACAAATGACTTATAAAGTTAGTAAGTCTGGCTGGTGTGGCTGTATAAAATCTTTCCTGTTTTCCTCTCCAAACAATAAAAAAAAATTAAACAAATTATAAGAATAGGTTGATCCAACTTTAACAAGTTTGTTTGGGGTATGTTTTGAAATGTATTGATCTTGGGGGTTGTCTTTGAAACTGATGAAATCTGTGGTTGCTCTCTCTCTTATTTCAGCAACTTCTGAATGTTTTTTTTTATTCTTAAAGTTGAGTATCAGGAACTTTATTGTAATTAGAAAGTAAAAAATACAGGGCAGGGGGGGGTTGCTTAACATATGGCAATTTCCAAAAGCTTGTACTGTGCTATTCCAGCATTCCTCATGTTACTTCTCTCATTTTATGAGATTGTGTATGTTTGTGTTTCATTCTTGGGGTTTTTTTGTGGGTTTTTTTTTTGTTTGGTTTGGTTTGTTTTTTTGTGTTGGTTTTTCTTTTTTTTTTTTTTTTGAATTCTAGGTATTAGCAAAGAAAGGCTTTCACTCTTTTTCTGTTGGTTTCTTTTTTCCCTACCTAAGTCTTCAGAATTTAGTTACAATGCTCTTCCTGACTTAAGCTGTGTTAATTATACAAATACATTGAAGGGAACCATTCTCAAATGCTGGGGCCTAACCAAAGAGTCAGTGGGGCCTTGCTATTTCCCTCAGATAAGAAGATAAAGATATGTTGCCATCTCTCCATAAGAATTTGGCTAAACAGAGGTAGAAATTGTATGTATGACATAGCCAAGGTAAGGTATTGCAATTATTTTTCTTGTTATTATTTATCCATGTATTTATTTATTTACATGAAAGAACTTCCCATTGTCATAAGTAACTACTGACTTACTGGTGGGGCTTTTGGTTTGTTTAGGCTTTTTTTAGGGTTTTTTAAACTTTCTTAAATAAAGAAAATAAACACAGGAAACTTCTGCAGGCTCAGAGTGCAAAGAGTAAAATCCCACTACTTCTCAGTACATTTAAATGGAAAATGGCTCAAACCCAGCTGTTTCACCACTGTATTGCTGAAGGTTTCTGCAGTTCATACAGTTGATTGTTATATTTGGCCCCTCTGCAAATACACTGAGTTTCTTAAGTGTCTAAAATGGCTCTACTCCCTTATGTAGTATACACAGTAGCTGGAAGGATTGTTCTTCTCGGAAAATTGTGAGTGTTGGCTCTAACCTCCTTTTAAAAATATGTGGAACAGAAGGATTTACACCTCTTAATTAGAACTTTTCTCCCTTTATGCTAAAAAGCCTACATTCCTTCTGGGTGTGCTGGGTTTTAAAATGGGATATCCAGGAACCATATGAAAATTGACAGACAGCAGGAGAGGAGGTGATGAATACAAGTTGAGATAAATACAAGACTTTATGCTGTGATTAGAAATACTCCCATAAAACTATGTATCAAATGAAGAAGTTGAGAGCTGGCAGGTATAGTTTAGTGGAAAGCTATATTTGTTCATTTACCAGACCTACAGCATAGAGTATTAGCCTGAGGTGACTACTTATCCTGGAAACTTAAGACCCAGATCTGAATTAACAATGCAGCTACAGCTCATAAAATTAAGCAGATATTTCCTCAATCAGAAACATTTCCAGCTCATGTATGGAATAGATGTTGCAATTGTCTATCCTGTGGGTGGGAAAAAAAATTAAAAACTCACTGTAGTTTGCACATAATCCTCATTAAGGTACTCTAGTGGTACAATATTCAAAAATAATTTTAGAAAAATCTGGCCAGAAAGAAATTTTTTTTTAATAATTTTTAGAAAAGCAGCCATCTTCACCAATGTACAGATTTTTTTTTTATTCTTTTGTCTCATAATATTACAAATCCCATGTTTACTCGTGTCTTCTAACGGCCAAGTTGCTCAGAAGAGTCTTTCTTAAGTATACATTCCATATGAATATATCTACATTTTTTCTGTGGATACAGACATCATTCATCATAACACGATGCTTACATTATCTTACTTATGCATTACTTTAAATGTATAGTTTAAATCAGTGTCTATTTTATTAAATACTGGACTTGCAAGCAAACACTTAGCCCTCTATCCATCAGTTTACAGTAGAAGATATACAAAATGCAAAAGAATAGGAAGATTGGAAATCTGAAATCTCTTCCACTATTATTAAAAATAATAAGTTTTTTATGGAAATTGGTTGGGATCATAGAGGATTTTTTAGGATATGTCATGAGAATCTCAGTGAATAGTAAAGTGTATGAAGGAATTCACTTTCCATGGCATATGGGTAAGAAATGTGGAGAAGGACTCTGAAAGAGCCTTACTGGCAGCTGAGTCCATTGTGTACTTTTTCCTGTGCTCCTTGGCAGGCAAGACAGAGGAAATGAGAAAGACAATCCTGGTTACAGCAAAGGGATTAGACTAACGTGGTTTCCACTCTACATAGGTCTGGCTTCAGGGAGAGTTGTGTGGTATATCTAACAAAGAATGGAAATACAGTTAAGAGCTAAGTTTTGTCTATGAGTAACTTTTTTTTTTTTTTACAGTGAGATCTACAGAAGGACTAGGTTTTGATTTGAGGGGATTGAAAGAGAAATTGGTTTAAGGTATTGTAGAACATTGTTGTTAATATGTTAAAGTGCTATGTAAAGATGAAGCCACTGGGAGAAAGCATGTTTATGAGACATTTATTATGAAAGATAGAGCTCCATGGCTGGAGAGTTCCTTGAAGGAAGAAGAGGAGTTAGAAGCCTTGAGGACAGATTGATTAAATTTTACGTGAGGGTTGAAAGTGACATAGAAAAGGCAAAGAGAAGATACAACTATTCTTAAAAGTAGTAGAAGTTAAAAGTAGAAGAAAATGGTGTGAAAGAGAATAAGAGCTCAAAAATGTTGGTGAAAGTACTGTCACTTGACTAGAGTATACTGAAGATGGCTTTAGTAATGATGAAAAGTTGAAAAGTGACCAAAGCTCTATGTCTATAGCAGAAAGAGAGAATGAGGAAATGACAGTGCCTCCTACTTTGTCTTCAGCAATATGGAAGATTTTAAACAAGTCTTGAAAGAAAAAACTTTTCAAAACATGACAAAATTGAATAAAATGGAGCATAGGTTTGTCATGTCAATCTAATCTGTTTTTTGAAAAACAAAATGTTCTTTAGGCAAAAGAAGTGAAGTATATCAAATTGTCTTCAGCAAAACATCTGGAATATTGTTGCAAGAAAAATTATAAATTTAGATGAGATATGGGAATTAATGCAAAAACAATTTAAGATCAGTTAGTTTAAAGGGTGCAGTGAAGTTATTACTTGGTTTTTTCAGAGGCCTGTCTGATTTCAATAAATATTTTGTTATATGCCTGCAAAAAATAGTGTGCTAAGGAAATTGTGGGCTACTGAATGTTGGCTGGCCATGCCAACAGAAAGGCACAGAATATCATGAAGAACTGGATGATATGATACAATGTGACATGGTGTGATGTGATGTGATGTATCTATACTGCAAGTAGTAGAAGCAGGATTAAATTTATGAAGTACAAAATAATGCCCAAAAGGATGAACGATAAACCGAGTATCGCAGTTTAAACCCAGCCAATAACTAAGTATCCTACAGATGCTTCTTCACCCCCACCCATTCCCTCTCCCCAGACCAAACGGGGAGGAAAATTGAAAGAAGGTAAAACCCATGGGTTGAGATAAGAACAGTTTAATAACTAAAATGAAGTACAATATAATACTAATCCTACTACTACTAATAATAATGATAAGGGAAATAACAAAGGCAGAGATAAAAAAACAAAAGGGGAAAAAAAACCCCCAAACAATAAACAAGGTTGGTGCACAAAACAATTGCTCACCACCCGCTGACTGATACCCAGCCCGACACAAGCAGCAATCCAGTCCCTTCTGGGTAACTCCCCCCAGTTTATATACTGGGCATGACGTGCTGTGTTATGGAATACCACTTTGGCCAAATCGGGTCAGGTGTCCCGTCTCTGCTCCATCCCAGCTTCTTGTGCCCCTTCTCACTGGCATAGCATGAGACTAAAAAGTCCTTGATAAGGGTAAGTGCCTGGGTAAGTAGTAATAATGTCCTGGGTTCAGCAGTAGCAGTTTTTTTCCTTTTCTTTTCTCCTTCTCAGTAGCTGGTGCAGTGCTGTGGTTTTG
>JANEMJ010011384.1:0-14001 GCA_024361745.1 Cacatua alba
TGCGCGTGAAGGCTCACAGAGAGATAAGGCAAAAACGTCCATTATTGGCAACTTAAGAAAGCAAAAAAAAACAAGCGATAAAAAAGGAAGCATGTTAGTAGTTTCATCCTCTGATCTGCAATGACGAATCCACATCTCTGTTTTTTACAAAGCCAACAAAATATGACATTTATCCACCTTCCTCCCTTCCATTATACTTGTTTCTGCCAAATGCTGCTTGTACTTTCCCCAATCTGCTCTTTACTTCACTAAAATCCCCATCTTAACCACCTTCTCCATTCCCGTGGTTCTCTGTATTTGCCTGTTCCAGCTACACAACTTTAATGCTGCACCCTGCCACACAGCATTCCTTTCCCCTCCCCCTGCATGTTAGGCAGCTCCCCACCAGCACTAGCGCTGGTGCCCTGATTCTCCCTCTCACCTCCCCACCTCACTCTGAATTAAAACAGTGCTGCCCTCTAGTTACATGCTCCTTCCCTTACCATGAAATTGATTTAATTAATGTGAGTTAATTAACTAGTTTGGGTATCTAGCAAGTTCTGAGAGTTAGTATTAGCAAATACAAGGAAAGTGACATAGTCTACAGTGGTAATAAAATACAGCAGCAGCTTTTCCCTGTCAGCCTAACTTCTGTCACGCTACGAGTGCTGCCACTGTACAGGAAGCAATGAGACAATGTACCAATTCTGTCTTCTTTAGCATTCTACAAATTCTAACACTGAAAGATGCCCATATCCTGAGCACCAGATTCTATTTGCAAATACAAACTATTAAATGGTTTTGGAAATAAAGTGTTAAATTCCAATTGCCTTTTCTGAGCTCTTTGTTAGCAGCAAAACCTTGCTTGAAGAGACATCAGCACAGATACGTGCAGGAACAAATTTTAAGAGCATTCCCTATTCTGATTTAATAATAATGCAACAATCAGAAAGCCTCTAAAAAATATCCTACTGCAGCAGGCAATGTGCAGTGCAAGTATTGGGCTGGCAAACACCAGCACCCCAGAGCAAAGGTACTCCTCCTGCTTGTGACTGGGGCAGACAGGCTTCCTCCAGGTCACTCACAGAAGCAGCCCTTCTCGCCTGCTCGTTTGGAGGATCAACACCCTGCACTTTCCTCTCTCAGGCTGCTGGGGTTAAGGACTGTCCCTAGACACATTTAAGGGCAAAATTTATTGGTGTTATAGAGCTGTCCTCTACTAACCACCAGTGTACACATAAAGAGAAGGAGCTCCCTGCACTTTTTCACTCTTCTGCAAGAACAAATATTTTAAGTCCAAGCCTGACCAGCAAAAAAAATAGTTAAATCGATATCTGGCTGTGTTCACACACAGTTCTGTGCTCCACTAAGGATTCTTGATTTTTTAATCTCATTCCTTGATAATTCCATTTTCTCTGTGCCTAATACACCAGTATCTTCCTCTCCTGGAGCCCATTCCCTTCATCGTTATTATAGCTGATATAGAAGCACTCAGGTCAGTCAAGATGAACCAGAGTACCACATCTGCTCCCTAGGCAGCAACACAAAAGCTGTTTCTAGTAGAAATGCTGATATAAGCGCAATCTTTCAGGTATAGTAAAGATGAAAGGCGTAACAAGAAAACACTCAAAGGACATGAGAAAATAGATTAGAGGATATTTCCCAGAGACAGGGAAGTAAATGAGCACTTCTATTTATATTTTGTTAGCCCTTTTTCCTCAGCTTATTGAACAATATTTGTCCATATTATGGTCCTTTTTATTACATAATTAATACTACATATGCTACATTATTCCTCAATTGCTCTAAGAAGATCTTAAAGATACTTAAGAGCATTCCCCTTGTGCTCCTAACATTTTGTGCTGTGTTTAACCAGCCCCTCAGCTGACAAGCAGACAGAGTAAGTTCCCTGTCACTGCCGAAGTGATAATGCCATACAAATAAGTAAGGATACACATGGCAATATTCAAACACAGCTATGCTTTTACTATTCAAATAATTATCAGGAAAGGGACAAGCATAGCCCTTTTTCCACAAAGCTTGAATAAATGAGCTTTGTGTAGGAAATTCAGAAGAGACTTGAAGGGAAATAAATTCTGCAGTTAATCATTCATCTTGGAGTGGAGTGACTGCTGAGTAGTACTGCTGCCCATTGTAAAGCCTTTCAGTTGTCGTAATTACTACATGGTGTTAGACCCATGGGTCTGTACAGCTCTAGTTTTGCTGGTCATGTCCCTGGTTTGCACCATTAGATGGAATTTTTCCTAGTCCAGCCACACAAAGAAAACACAGAGGACTACCACACTACAGCATGTATGAATACCCTGTCCGTATCCTGATTTGTACCTCTTCTTTTTTCTCTTTCCTCACAGCTAGCTGTGTTCAATGCCTAGCAAGACATCTCCCTTTAGGATATTATAATAAACAAGCAAAGATTAGTTACGGAAACTGCATGCATGATAAGAACACTATACAAGTGAGTACTACCTCAGCAATTGAACTTAATTATTTTGATAACATTGGAAAGGTTATTTCTCCCCTTTTGAAGAGACAAGCTCTGCATATTTTTTAAAGGCAAAACTTAAACCTATAACCAGAAAGCTTTGGTCTGCTCTTCAATACAGTATATAAAAGGTTTATGGATTTCATCAGAACTGATTAGTTTATTGTCTAGACCACAGATTATTTTTCATAAGCTTTCTTGTCATACCTGTGAGCCATTCCTGTAATGATGGATGAGACTAGTGCCTTAAAATCATCATTTTCTCTGTCAGCAGGGAAACTCACTGAACCCTGTCAGATGGAATATCACCTCCTCTCCTGCAGCCTCATAATGTAAGGGCATAATCCATTCTCACAGGGGCATACGGGAGTCCAGGATTGAACCTACACATAACTAAAGCACTGTTATTCAGGGGAAGAATATGAATTACACAGTTATTACAGGAGTTTTAAACTTTTGCTTGGATAAGCTGAAATTGCTACTGAAACATTGTACCAACCACAGTCTTCGACATTCAAATCAAAGCCCATGATTTTGGCCCTTCTGAGAAATGGCATTCCTAGAAACAGTGTCTGCCAATGTTAGTTTTATTCTCTCATAAAATGAGAGCTATGTATCATGTGAAGCATAAGTGTCAAGTAAAATCTGTGTTCAGTTTGCAAAGAAGTGAAATTGTGTACCATCTATAATTTCAGGCCAATTGTTAGAGTTTGGCATGCCGTACAGTTGATTCTATGCAAACAAATAAATCACAGTTTATACATGCATGGCCCTTGAAACACATTTTTTTCTGCAGTTTTAGAGAAAATGAGTCCAACTATACATAGATGGGAAAATCAACTATACGTAATCATTCCCTTCTGCAGTAGAATTAAAGACACTTATAGTAATGGACTATACAGGATTAGGAGTAAACCACTGCCAAACGTATCAACAGTTTTCACTTTTACCACTTATCACATAGAAGTATCTGCTTACTGCTTTTATATCCCTTTATATGCTTTCAGAGAGAAACACTGAATACACTGGTTCACATTTCATTTTTAATAGTTAATTGCTGTATAAGTATGTAGCGTAAAGAAAAGCACAGACATAGAATTGTTCTGAAGTATTCACTTGCCTCTTTATTTACATTTCTTATACAGCAGATACATCTGAAAGACTTACTCTGAAATGACTCTAAAGTAAAGCAAAGTTAAATTTCCCCAGAGAGGGTCTGAACCAGAAGTTTAAACTTCTCATCACTTTGAAGGCAATAGAACTGACGTTTATTGCTGTGCCATGCCAAACTACAGCCCCACCTCTGGATAACTAAAGACTATATGGCAGATGGATGCTTTAAGAACCTTCCCCAGAGCCTGCCAGTGCATATTGTGTTGTCTGTTTAGATGATAAACTACCTGGAAAGGCCTGGACCTGTACATTTTTCTGTGTTTTGTGCAGCTTTACTCTTTACAGGGTTTAAAATGATCATCACGATTAATTCATAGATAAACTACCCTAAGGAAGACAATGTTGCTTGCCCTGCAAGAGCATGGCCTCAAATGTGGCATAAATACCATTTGCTCCCCATTATTTACAGTGCCTATTATGGTTCCCCAGGGAGCCATGCGTCCAAGGCCTAATTCATGGGTCTCACAGGGGAGATGAGCACCAACTTCACTGGACTGTGAATTAGGCCACTGATAGGTTACACCCCCAAAGCCTGCAGGCTGAGATTATATATGTGTATATATATACCTCTGTGCCTCCCACAACATCTACCCATGCCATCAGGCCCTATTGAACATTAGTAAACCCTTGCCAACTTCCTGACCTGCCTGCAGAATCAGCCAGAATACTGCATTCAGTGTTGAATGTCCATCAACCCACTGTTTCCATTTCAGTTATCACCCTCCTTTGTGTACTTGTAGAAAAACTGCCCCCTTTGCAATATGTCATAAAAACTTCAATTCTTGCAATGTTAAAATCAAGGTAATGTATCATGAGTTATCAAATGACTTCACATTACTGTGATTTTCCCTATCTACTGCTTTCACCATAATTGAAGCAATAGTGACTTTTCCAATAGAGAAAAAAAAAAAACAAACAAAACCCACACAAAAAAATTAAAAAACAACAGAAATGCCAAAAAAAATATATATACATATAAACACCAGAAAAAAAACTAAGTCATTGCGTGCGTCAGTATTTCAATCTTTTTCTACTTAATTTGGTGGTCTGAAAGGACATTTAATGTCACAGAGCCATTGTGCATACCAGGCCACACGTGACTGTGGGCATTGCACCAACAAATTGTGTGGTCATTGTTATAACACTCTATTCACTAATTTATAACTAAACCATAGGACTTAAATATAAATTCATGGATGACTTTTGAAAGGTGAATGGCACAGATAAGTTTCACCTCTTGCTAAATACATGCAGTTCCTGTTCTTTGGTATTTATAATTATGTAACATGACTTTCAAATACCTTCAACTGTGAAGTGGCAAATTAGCTCCATCATCTAACTGGCTAAAGTAAACACCCCATCAGTAAAGCCTTCCTCGGACAAGGGGCTTCCTTCCCCTTTGTGGTTAACAGGACACGAAAACACAGATTAAAACAAAGTGGGAAGAGAACAGGAAAGAGACTTGCCAAAAGAGATACATATAATACGTATCTATATGTTGTAATTATATGGATCTCCTTTCTATATTATTATTATATGTATATTATATGTATCTCCTGTATCTCCTGTACTGCTTGTTAGAACAGTAAATTCCTGGCAGGGCTCAAGCTGGTATCTTTTGCTGTGCTTTCTATAGCACTAAATCTTACTTCCAATGTTTAGAAATTATAATTGCGACAAAATCTCTAAACAAAAGTCAGTACAACTTGCCCCGCTAGTGTAGAAAACACTCCCCTTCCACATATCACAACATACAGTTTGAATTCTGAATTAATGTCACATGAAAATAAAGTCTAATTCTCATCTGTATTGGGTTTATGTGGAAAGGTTGGGGGGGGAGCTACAGGGATGGTTTCTGTTAGAAGCTGCCAGAAGCTTCCCTCATGTTCAACCAAACTAATGTCTGCTGGCTCCAAGACAGACCCACCACTGGCCAAGGCAGAGCCCATCAGTGATGGTGGTAGCACCTCTGGGATAACATATTTAAGAAAGGGAAAAAACCCAAACCTGCGTAACTGCAGCTGGAGAGAGCAGTGAGAATGTGTGAGCGCAACAGCTCTGCAGACACCCAGGTCAGTGCAGAAGGAGGGGGGAGGTGCTCCAGGCACCAGAGCACAGATTCCTCTGCAGCCCATGGTGCAGACCATGGTGAGGCAACTGTGCCCCTGCAGCCCATGGAGGTCCATGGTGCAGCAGATCTCCACCTGCAGCCCATGCAGGACCTCATGCTGGAGCAGAGCGACGCTCAAAGGAGGCTGTGACCCCATGGGAAGCCCGTGCAGGAGCAGGCTCTCGGCAGGACCTGTGGCTCCATGCAGATAGGAGACCACACTGGAGCAGGTTCGCTGCAGGACTGGTGACCTCACAGGGAACCCACGCGGGAGCAGTCTGTGCCTGAAGGCACCCCATGGAAGGGATCCACGCTGGAGCAGTGTGTGAAGAACTGTGGGAAGGACTCACATTGAAGCAGTTCATGGAGGACTGTCTGGCTGTGGGAGGGACCCCACACTGGAACAGGAGAAGAGCATGGGGAGTCCTCCCCTGAGGGGGAAGGAGCAGCAAAGACAACATGTGATGAACTGATTGCAACCTCAGTTCCCCACCCTGTGCCACCTGAGGGAAGGAGGTAGACAAAATTGGGAGTGAAGTGAACCCTGGGAAGAAGGGAGGGGTTTGGGAAGGTGTTTTAAGATTTCTTTTTATTTTCTTATTACCCTACTCTGATCTGATTGGTAATAAATCAAATTAATGTTTCCCCAAGTCAAATCTGTTCTGCCTGTGACAGTAACTGGGTGAGTGATCTCTCCCTCTCCTTATCTCAACCCACCAGCCCTTCATTATATTTTCTCTCCCCTGTCCAGCTGAATAGGGGAGTGATAGAGAGACTTTGGTGGGCACCCGGTGTCCAGTCAGAGTCAACCTGCCATATCACCCCTGATATTCCACCTTACAAAATATTTACATACCCAGTAGTCTTTAGTCATGAATTACAGCAGCAGTATTACAATCAATACTGAGTACCTAGCAAATCTATTTAAGAAAGTCTCTAAAGTAATTAAAAGGATTAGCATCTCTGTTTTAGTCTATCAAAAAACTAATAATCTCTTTTTTTCTGAGTAACCTATCTCACACTGCACCAAACTGAGTCACAAACACTTCCAACAGTTCACATTCAATTGTTTTTTCTCTTTTTCACAAAGGAATTCATTTCAGTCCAGAATGTAAACAGATGCTTAATACCCTGCTAGCATGTTCCAATACAGCCAGAAAAACTATTTACTCTGTGTCATGTTTGAGTTCCATAATATTCATGTTCTGAAAAAGGATAATGAATTCCAAACGTTTCCCAATAAATGTAACTATATTCTTAGGCCTTCCTCAACAGGAATATTCTATGAGCTCCACACATGTCCAACAAATTTTGTATTAAATTTTACCTTTTGATGGTTTAAATCTACTGGACAAACACAGAGTACTCAATGTTGACAGTGTGCCCTCTTTCCTGCTGAGCATGAATAGGTGAACACAGAAACTTCTAAGGCTATCTTGTAATTCTCTAGCACTAGTCCTATATTCTTGGCCTTAAAATATGTGCTAAAACTGCTCTAAACAGTAAGATGAGGATTCCCCAGCATCAGGCAGGAATGTCAGCTTGTCTCTGGGATGAAGGAGTGTGTAGAATCAGCTGGGAGCAGGAACAAAGCAATCTAAGAAGTGGAAAAAGGGCAGGGGCAGAGGTGCCTCAGTGCCTGCTGATTTCAGCCAATATAATAGTCCCCACAGGACCAGTTCAGCTGGCTTCAAAAATGGAACAGCTGGAATCCCCTGCCTTGTACAGAGGTCCAGTTCAGCTCTTGACTGCTTCCTTAGTCAAGTAAGGTATGTGTCTGACACATGGTTACATCTGCATACTTAATCTATGAACATGAAGAGGTCCACTCCAAAGAATTACTTAAAAAGAAGTATCAGACCTTCCAACCACATTCCAAATTACATCATGGACAAAATCTAAAGAATAGGAGAAGAAACAGATGTATGATGTAAGATGTAAGACAGTCACAGAGAAAACTGTCAGGATTAAAATGGGCACATTAAAAGCTCATCTTGTTCTATTAATCTAATGACCTTTTTTTCAGTTCTTTTAACTAGCCTCATCTTCACTGCATTTCATATGGAAGGGTCACCACATGCTACTGATACCAAGCAGAGCTCAGAGATGTCTAAAGAGCCATCTTCATAAAAGTACACGCATGAAGCACTCAAACAACCCCAACCTCTTGAAAGATATTAATTGAGAAATGTTAAGTACCTGTTGTCTCCAAGGGCAGGATCCTTGGGTTTAGCATCAATATCATAAACAAAACGCTCTTGAGAGATCACTATGACATTGTCTGTAGTTTCATTTCCCAAGATAGCGATGACAGGATAACCCATCTGTAGTGTCCACTGATCCATTACTTGTTGAATATTTACAGATTTTCCAACCCTTTTTAAAGCCTTCAAGAAAAAGAAAAGTTTCAATATGTTGAAGCAGTAACATCATCCAACATATAAAACTCTTTTTTTTTTTTTCCCAGAGGCCATAATTATTTTTTTAAATGAACATCACATATACACACATTCACACCCAGTACACACACACTCTACATGATTTAACCAACAGTCTCTGTCCATCTTAAGGGTAAGCGTTGAGCAATCTTGCCAGAGAGGAGAAGGACAGTCAGGAAGTCATGTTTCCCTTATCATTAAGGCTGTAACAGAAGAAACAACCTGCTTTGCAGGGTTTTAACAAGAGCCACAGAAATACTGGGTGGCTGTCTCCAAAGGATATTCTTGACCAACTAGAGTTAAAAAAGACTCAGTGTTAGTTGATGCAGGATGCCTACAATGATGCATATTCAAAGGGCCTGATTTCCTAAAGTACAGAGCTTCTGTTCTGAGAATCAAATGACTAGTTACTTGAAAATGTTGTCCCTCATGCCCAAAGTGAGGCTATGAATACCAAGGTAACCCCAGCTGTTTCATAAACTGCACCTGTCACAGCACATGGAGGATTAATGTGTTCATATTTGATACCATATGTCAATAAAAATGCTGTTTTATAAGTGGATTTTCATCTGAAACAAAAAGAGGAACTATGGCATCATGGGAGATGAGATTGGGTATGAGGAGAATGACAGCTATCATTTATTCTTCAGTGACGGAAATATCCCTAACTGCCAAACAGTCCTAGATCACAGACTGAACAACCTCCCATGAATACAAGAACCCAGCAAGAAGTCTTTGGAACTGAAGCTGCAATTGCAATGCATTAGGAACAAAGCAGCTGGCAACAAACATGCTTACAAATGAGGCAAACAGAATTATTAGCCTTAACAATGGACTTAAGCATACAGTATAACTGTAGTGGTTATACATAATACAGTCTCAGCTTTGTTGTATTTTATCAGCTGTGGGTTCTGCTGTTTTTTCAATATTATGCTCATCCCTCTGACGTTCCATCACCCAGAGCTATCCTAAAGGCTTTAACAGAAGAAGACACCAGGTGAGAAGCAAGAAATATTTTTGCAGTGGCACTGAACTTCAAATTAAGACATAGATTTAAGAGCATGACTGTATGTTACGTCTCAACTCTCATTAACAGTCAATACAGACTCAGTTCAGTTGCCCAAACACAAGTGGTTAATGTCATTTGACCTGCCACTCCAAAAGAGTACAAATTTCTCCACAGATCTTGTGACAAATCAATTAGACCCACAAGATTGTAAGCAAGAATTTTAGGCATGCTTGGCTCACTTTATGAAAATTAAACTCTGCCCTTACAGATGCCTAGACCTTTGGGCATAGCAACCAAAGGGAGCATGGCCATAACAACTCTAAGTCTCTACAGCATGCCAAATGTTACAGTAAGTAGTTATCTGTTTACACCAAACTTTAAAGCTTTAACAGTTTTGTCATTCACACAAATCATAACTCCATACAAAATCACAAACGTGCCTGATGTAAATGCCAAAGCTCAGCACTTTAATGGGCTTTCCAGCTTATGAGCCTCAGCATGCTGCCACTGAAGTCAATGATAGCAGATTCCATGAAGTATCTTTTACTAAACATCAGTGACATAGCACAAGCAAGGAAATATATTTTAACATAGCAAAGAATAGAAATGCTGCAAAAACCATATTTTATTGTTGCCACTAGGTTAACTCAAATGAAGTTTCTTTGCGTCAATTTTTATATTTGCTCTGGGGTCTGAAGATTTCAATACGCACTATTCAATCCTAACCTCACCAAGAAAAATATCACAGTAAATTCTTGCTTCTCCCTTAGTGCAATAGATTAAAGCTTTTTACCTTTGACAGTGTGTTCCAGAGATCATTTCTGGCTGCATTGCCATACTTGTGAATGGTTAAATAGTCCTACAGAAATAAAATAAAAATACGAATCAGTATTACTATACGCAAGCCAAACAACTAGAGCTGTGAATCACTGTTATTAGAAGTTAAAGCACATAAATGTTTGCATTTGTCAAAAATCTAGAAATATACATTATGTTCATCCTAAGGGAGTAAATAAACAGTTTCTTAACCTAGTTTACAATGCAAAGACTGTTGCTAAAAATTCCATTTATGGCATTCAATGCTCTTCCTTTTCTGCATAAGTCACTCTATAAGCTAAATATTTTGAATATACATTTAAATTACTTGTCTAACCTCAGAAGGTTTTCCTAGGTAATTCTCAGCAATAAAAGGAGAAGCTGCCAAATCACAGTTGCAGTTCCTATTTTAGCAGGTCATTCTGCATCTAGTGTCAAAAATTTGCTCACTCGGGTGACAAATACATTTGCTACAAAATATTTAACTGAGCCTACCTGCACTACAAACCCTCATGCAGATAGATCCCGATGCTTCCATGTCAAAATACATCTTTCTGGCAACTGGGGTTGTAACAGGTTATCACAAAGGGTCTCCACAACAGGGAGTGGTGGAAGAGGGGTGACAGGTACCCAACTCCGTGCTTGTGCATATGTGTGTTTTCATGACATATGTGACTCAGAGACTGAAGAGGTTATAAACTGAATACTTTCACTTATTCAGCTGCAGTTACAACGACTGAGGGTCCATTCTTCCCCCTTAGCAGCCAGAAAGCTGATCCCTGGTAAGCTACCATCATATTAAATTAGCTTCCCAAATTAATAGTTTAATTATATGACCAGGTTAGGTCTGGGTGTATCAGGCACAAAAGGCTTCCAATTTTTGTAGAGACAACACTGTTAGTTTCCCACCATTCTGTGTCCCTAGAGAGCAGCTCATTCAATTACAGAAATGAAATGAAATTCAACAATGATTATGTGAATAACAGACATTTCAAGCATTTTGATTGGAAGAATTAAGTGAAAAAAACACATCAGAGGATGTAAATCAATGGGTTCTCCTGCATTTGAATTTCTAGCATCTCCACTTTACACAATGGCTGGAGACAAACCCTAATTTACAGCACAATGATAAAACTGGGACAAATTTGCTGACTCTGTTATCTGTGCTTTGTGTGAAGTAAGATACTTTGGGAATAATTAGTATTTGGAAAGCAAATTTTCTGATACACACATTGTAGCACCTGTGACAGATTTAGCTTTTGTCAGCCAACTCACAGTACAAGAAACAGCAACTCCCATTTAATCACAGGCTAGGAAGGCTAAATGAGAACACTGAGTCTGTAAATGCAGTGCAGAGTCTTAACAATGTCATGAGACTAACTTGGAAAAAAAGACAATATTATACAGGCTGCACCTACAGCACACTGTGCTTCCATTTTGTCTAAAAATACAGAATCATTTAAGGCACAGTGAAATATTCAATAGCTTTCAAAGCTGAAGAAGTTGAATTGCAAATTAAAAAGCTAAAATAGGAATAAACAAAAGTGGGACAAGGTAAATAAATAACAACAAATACACTTGTGCATTCTAAGTGGTACTAGAAAATGCTGCATGAATTGGTCCTTCTGAGAGCTGCTTTCAGAATTGTAACACAGCAAAATAAAACGGGTGGAACACTTGAGGATTTGCTCCATCCAGGCAATAATCCTGTTTACCAATCTACCATTAGACATCAAATTTTACTAATTTTACTTTTACATTTTGTGTTCAGAACAACTGCAAAGAGATTAAATGCTTCTGCCCTTTTGGTTTTGTTTTTTGTTCTCTCAAGACACGGACTGTGAAGTTTAGATGTGGCTCACTGCTCAGTTAAACAATTTATTACCCTCCAATCATCATGTGTATTACACAAAAGAAAACAAAAAGAATCTTATCATTTACCACAAAATAAGAAAACACAATGACATGCTCAACAGATGAGTACAGTCCTGGTACCATACAACTTGATTGTCCACTTTTCAATCATTCATGAAAGTTGCATATACTCAGCATCAAACTAGGAGTGCTATTAAATGCATACTACACAAAAAACACTCTTAAGTGAGAGTTTGCATCAAAATATGTTTCCAATAGTAAATCTAAATTGCACTGCAAAATCTGAGTGCACTTCCTACAAAAGCTAAAGGTTACTGAACCAGGTCCCATCAAACTTCCCCATATATCAGTATCCTGTTTTCAATAACCAGTAGCAGACGCCTAGAAAGGGTATAAAACAGGAGCATACAGTGAGGCTTCCCCAGTATGCTCTCCCGTTATCCAGCACTTCATGGCATGAGGAATCCTGAACAGATTAGTATCTTTGTATTTAATAGTTATCTTCTATGAATTTGGCCAGTTGCTTTCTGAACTCATATAAATGCTTAGCATTTGCAACACCTTTAAAAAAAAGCATGTCCCACTTCAGTGATCTGTCGTGTGAAGGTACCTGATTCAAACATCTGCCCATCTGCTGGTTTCATCTGCTGTTCCCTAGTTCTGGCACTAGAAGACACAGTGCATTCCTGTTCCATACTTCAGTCTCCCCAGTCCATTCATGCTTCTACAGATCTGTATCGTCTATGTCTTCATATGAGAGCTTGGGTTTATACTGAGAATGCCACCAGACACAATGACCCTACCACTCCCAGATATGCTGCATAATTACATTTTCTTACCAACATCCAAGCTTCAAAGCTAGGTAGGGTTACCATGACCCAGCCTGAACTTTCTTTACCAAATTATCAGCCCCTCTTGACGTACCTGTCATGGACAGGCACTCAGCTTAAAAAGGAAGAGAAAAGGCTTGTACATATCAGCATCAGCAAGTCACAGGAAGTATTCAAACAGAAGCCAAACATCTACAACATACCCCGCTTGTCTGTTCTAAGGCTGGAACAAGCAGAAACACAATCCATTTTTCCTGCTGGGGACCCACAACTAAGTCTTAAATAGCTTGCAAAGGGGCAGAAGACATTTTTATTCACTGTAATTCTCCAGGGAAGGAGAATTAGCCATCCCTTTGCCTTTACATTGAATAGAAGAGAACCAAAGCAAACAGAAGAGATGCAAGCCACAGAACAAAAAAGGAGGATGGCACTGAAAACACAGCTGCCTGAATCTAAGCTGCACTCAGCACAGCTCCAAAGGAGGTAAAGTTAAAGCCACTTTCTCATAAACACAGATACCCAGAACCATCTGGCTGCACGGCTGCTTCCCATCATAAACTCAAAAGTCTATTGTCACCTACAAAAGCTTTTCCAACAACTGGAGCATGCTGGAGCATGAAGATATGCTTCAGTCATTTTCCTTTCAGCTATAACCCTACAGTATGTGAGAGAAGAAAAGATGGCAGGAAAACCTCTTTAACAACCCAAGACTCAGGACAGCTCTTCTACAACTCTCCCTTTCTCCTTCACTATAATGCCACCTTTAAATTTTTTCTTTGTCATGGAGAAAGTAGGAAGAGAGTTCACAGACCCTGGTACAGTGTCACTCATAATCAGACACACACACAAAAGTGATCATTTCGGTTTACATTTTCAGCAATACTCTTGTAATAATATTCTTAACATCTTGGCATTAAAAAATGAAGCCACTCTTTGGCAAAAGGAATAAGAAAGTATGATCCCTTCCACTCTATAAATAATGATAATAAAAAAATCAATGTGGATTTCTGACATGTGTTTTAATAATTTTTAACATAAAATAGAATTTTTTTTAAATCCAGAATCTGTCACTGCCATGAAAACAAAGTCCAATTACCGCACAACCAAAACCTAAGATGTTGCTGAGAGGCTGCCTGGTCTAGTGAGTCCCACTGACTACTACCCACTGATAGTTGTCCATGTGGGTGCTACTGATATGGATAGCAGTAGCCTGAAGAACGTTAAGAAGGACTACAGAGCCCTGGGAGAGGTGGTTAGGGGCTCTGGAG